>PVIU01004364.1:0-128245 GCA_004026605.1 Ondatra zibethicus | reverse complement strand
AAAGTTGGCAGATGGAGAACCCACAAACAATGACACCAGGACCTATCTCTTCTGCATGTATTAACTTTTTGAGAACCGAGTCTTTTTGAATGCACTCCTTCCTAGGCCAGGAGGGATGGGGGTGGGCCTTGGACTTCCAACAGGGCAGGGCACCATGCCCTCTTTCAAGGAAGAAGGGGGAGGGAGGAGGGGTGTGGGAGTAGTGGGAGGGAACCGGGAGAAGGGGAAGAAAGGAAAAAAATTTTTTTTATCCTTAATTATGTTCTTGAATGGAAAAAATAAAACAATGTATGGAAAAACAAAACAAAACAAAAAAAAAAAAAAAAAAGAAAATGCTGATTGGCCAGTAGCCAGGCAGGCAGTATAGGTGGGACGCCAGGCAGGAAGTTGAAGCGTGGCTATGAGAATTATTGGAAGAAGGAAGTTTCAGTCCACGGTTATGACCCAGATGCAGCGGACGCAAGATGTGACTGCCTCGCTGAAAAAGGTACCAAGCCACGTGGCTAACACAGACAAGAATTATGGTTTAATATAAGTTATAAGAGTTAATAAGAAGCCTGAGCTAATGGGCCAATTAGCTTATAACTAATGTAGACCTCTGTGTGATTTCTTTGGGACTTAACAACTGCGGGAACCAGGCAGGACAGAAACCTCAGTCAACAGAATGGTACCCAACATGTAGACAACTGCATCCACATAAAACCTGAGAGAGCTTGGGAGTAATTCTAGACACAAAATAACAGTGTTAAGCACCACTTCTTGAGAACAGCAATGTCTGGGGTGGGCTCTGCTTGCTAGAGGCAAGTGCTCTCATTTAAGAGAGGCTTCCTGACTCAGCTTTAGCTGCAAAACCTTCCAGCTCTTTTAAGAGGTCCTGCCACAAAACACTTAAATGGTGTTGATGAAAAGCTGACTGCATACTTTTTGGTGGTTACAGGAACCTTAAAATGCCATAGAGTTGTGTCAATAAACATGGCTCCAGCCAGTACCTCCACCATGAGGTTAGACTCTCAGAAAGCTAAGAAATGGGGTGGATCCAGCTGCCTTGATCATAATTCTAAATTTTCTTTAGGTCCCCATAAGGTTATCAGTGCCCCAAATCAGCAGGAAGTTGCCTGAAAAACTACCCCCACATTCCCAAAAATGGACTACAGATATTTTTCTTCATTTAAAATGTTGGTTACAAGTTGTTAGGCGTGCATAGGCAGGAGAGCATGGCAGATTTTCATTGCCATACACAGAGATTTTTCCAAGCTGTGCAGTGCACTACATGGCAGATTTAGCTTTTACTCAGATAAAAAGGGACTATGTGCTGCATGCTCTTTCCCAGAGTTAAATTGTGAGTGTGGCTCCTACCCAGCAGTTCCAGAGCTGGCGGTAAAGGTACCTCTGCCATATTAAAAGTTCAAGAGAGCTGGAGCCAGCATCCAGGGCCGCTGCAATCAAGCTGCTTACCATTTTAAAAGCACTCCTGGTCAGAGGATGATTAGAGATACAAAATGAAGACAAAAAAATGATTTAAAAATAACCCTCTAAATTGGTCATAGTATGTGTTTAGACAATGTACATAGGCTTGGGAAAGAAAAGAAAAAAGTATAGGTCATTTAAAAAAAAAAGAAGTAATTTTAAAAGACAAAGTCTTTAAAGAGACAGTACAGACAGTTATAAATTAAAGGCGTAAAGAAAAATAAGCCTCATTAAGACGGAAAATACACAGAGAGTCTGGATTATGTATATTACTGTGCTTTCTTTGAATTTTTTGACTGCAAATGAGGTAAGTAGAGAGACATTTTATTGTAAGGACAGCTAAGCTAAACCAACATATGTTTTAAAAGTATCTTGACTTCAAAATTTGAGTCTAATATATGCTTTCGAAAACAGGTTCTGCTTTTGTTTCTACAGAGGATCAAAAGCTATGGATTCCTTACCGACTAATATACTTTAACAAACAAGACCTTCTGAAGCAATGGCCCAGACTATTTAACATCCATGACAGCTTCCGGATTACTGGCTGAGATTCACCTACCCACACAGGATACCCCATAAAAGACCTGATTAACAGCATCCCCAATCAGCAGGAAGTAATCTAGAGAACAATGCTCAAATTCCCTAAATGATTTTTTTATGAATGTTTGTTTAAATTAAAAGTGGAATATGTTATAGAGATGACTACTTTGCATTGTTATGGATCTTAGTTTATTGACACAAATTTAAGGTAAATTTTGTTATATGTATATTTCAGCTCTTTATTAAGGTATTTTGTTTGTGCAGATCATTTAAAATGTAATGTGTAATTAAGAAATATAGGTCAATAGACAGCCATCTATAATAGTCAAGTGTGTAATCATGTTAGCTAGGTTTTCTAGATGTACAGAGACATACTTAAGATGGCTAGGTATTCTTCAGACCTTTCAAAGACAAAAAGAGTATGGCATTTAAAATGTTTTAATAACATAGGACTTTTCATGACAATGAGACACATCTGCTCCTGGAAGCACCAATCTACTTCAAGAGGATGGTGGGCATCATGGAGGATCCTTATGGAGTTTGTTAGCCATTTGGGCAAGGAAGTGTTTGTGCCTGAACTGTATGATGATATGCTGTATGAACTGGACATTCAGGACCCACAGAAATGACTGCTGAACTTGCCTAAAGGTGAGACAGTCCTTCAGGGTTCCTGCTTCATGAAAGAGTCTGCCAGACATCCGCAGGACACAGAAGAAAGTGACTGACAAACTGCCAATAGAGGCAGAAGGGTCTTCCAAATTTCCTGCTTCATGGAAAAGTCTTCAGGACACAATGGGCCTGTAAGCTAAAGATGGATGCCCCAACATAACAGAAGAATTTGGGGTAACTGTCCAGGCAGCAAGATGTCTCTCAATTCTAGAGTTTTGGAAGTTGCTCATAATGTACTTCCTGTTATCTTAGGTAATATTGTATCCTTCTGGGGTCTTTGATGGAGTTGAAGAATGGGTGGTATACTTTTCTTAGTTATAATAGAAGGTAAAGTAGATATAAAACATTAGACTCACAAAGATAGGATAGATGATAAATATATCTTAATTTGGCAAATGTAAATGAACTAAAAATTGTAATTATAATTCTTGCTTGATAACTGTTTTATATATGTAATTTTACTATGTTAAAGTTAAAACCTCCCTTTTTATTTGGACAGAAAAGAGGAAATGGTGTGGGAAGTCCTTCTGTATATGTGTTGCTTTTATTGGCTAAAAAATAAAGAAGCTGCTGGTCCTATGACCAGGCAGAATAGAACAAGGCAGGAATTCCAAGCAGAGATAGAGAAGAAAAGAAGGTGGAGACAAAATGGAGACACCATGCAGCTGCTAAAGGAGACATATACCCTGGAACCTTACTGGTAAACCACAAGCCTCATGGCAAAATATAAAATAATAGGAATGGGTAAATTTCAGATGTAAGAGCTAGTCAGAAACTTGAGCTAATAGGCCAAGCAGGGATTTATTTTATTTTATTTTATTTTATTTTATTTGGTTTTTCAAGACAAGGTTCCTCTGTGTTGCTTTGGAGACTGTCCTGGTACTAGCTCTCGTAGACCAGGCTGGCACTGAACTCACAGAGATTCACCTGCCTCTGCCTCCCAAGTGCTGGGATTTAAGGCATGTACCACTACTGCCTGGTCCCCAAGCAGTGTTTTAATATATATAGTTTCTGAGTGATTATTTCAGGTCTGGGTGGCCAGGAACAAACAAGAAGCCTCTGCCTACACAATCTAAAAATTCAATTCCAACACATTTTTTTGCAGACCTCGAAAAAACAAAACTCAAACTCACATGGAAAAAAAAAACTCAATATATCCAAAACAATCCTGTACAATAAATGAAACTCTAGAAGCATCACCATTCCTAACATCAAGCTCTATTAGAGAGCTACAGTAATGAAAACAGCTTGGTATTATCACAAAAACAGACAGGTGGGCCAATGGAATTGAATCAAAGGCCCCAATATTAATTCACACAGTGATAAACACCTGATCTTTGACAAAGAAGCTAAAATTATACAATAGAAAAAAAGCATCTTCAGCGAATGGGACTGGTGTAACTGGATATAAACATGGAGAAGAATGCAAACAAATCCATATTCATTGTCATGCACAAAACTCAAGTCGAAATAGATCAAGACCTCAACATAAATCCAACCACACAGAACCTCATAGAAGAGAAAGTGGGAAGTAGCCTTGAACAGATTGACAAAGGAGACCAATTCCTAAATATATCACCAGGAGAACAGTCACTGAGGGAAACAATTAATAAATGGGACCACCTGAAACTGGAAAGCCTTTGTAAATCAAAGGACACAGTCATTAAGACAAAATGGCAGACTATAGAAAGAAAAAGGTCTTTACCAATCCCACATCTGACAGAGGACTGATCTCCAAAATATTCAAGGAACTCAATAAACTAGACACCAAAAGACCAAAGAATCCAGTTTGAAAAATGCGGTACAGATCTAAACAGAGAACTTTTAACAGAGGAATATCAAATGGCCAAAAGACACTTAAGGAAATACTTAGCATCCTTAGTCATCACAGAAATCAAAATCAAAATAACTCTGAGATACCATCTTACACCTGTCAGAATGGCTAAGTGTAACAGGAGGTGTGGGCCCTTTCTTTGGTCCCGACTGCCCGGCTAGCTTATACCCTAAATAACCACACAGAAACTGTATTCATTTAAACATGTCCTGGCCCATTAGCTCTAACTTCTTATTGGCTAATTCTTACATCTTAATTTAACCCATTTCTCTTAATCTGTGTATCACCATGTGACTGTGGCTTACCGGCAAGATTCTAACCAGCTTCCATCTCAGGCAGGAGATCCATGCCGTCTCTCACTCTGCCCTTCTTCCCAGCATTCAGTTCCGTCTACTCCACCTACCTAAGTTCTGTCCTATCAACTAGGCCAAGGCAGTTCCTTTATTCAACCAATGAAAGCAGCACATAAACAGAAGGGCCTCCTACACCAGTTAAGATCAAAAACACTGATGACAGCTTATGCTGGAGAGGATGTGGAACAAAAGGAACACCCCTCCATTGCTGGTGCACAGCCACTTTGGAAATCAATGTGGCACTTTCTCAGAAAATTGGGACTCAATCTACCTCAAGACCCAGAAATACACTCTTGAACATATACCCAAAAGATACACACTCACACCACAAGGACAATTCCTCAACTATGTTCATAGCTACACTATTTGCAATAGACAGATTGCCGGGAAACAACCTAGATGCCCCTCAACTGAAGAATGGATAAAGAAGGCTAGGAAGGATTCCATTTCTGTGCTGAAGCCTTTTGGGACTTTGAAACCGCATCCTAGCCCCTAGGATAAGCTGAAGGCCATGGGATATCCTTTAAGGGAAGTATTAGCTAATAGAAAAACCTAAGTTATACAAAATTGCTGACTACAGCCCATTCCCCCACCTGTAGTTATACATAGAATGTTGACCATCTAATTTCCTCTACCGGTTGAGCAATTATGGACCAATCAGATAAGTCTCCAGGCAGACCCTATGTTTGCAAAGGGTCAGCAGATGTCACCAGGGGACAGTTGCCAGGGGTGAAGAAATCCCCCTAAGCAGCAACAGCCTATCAGAGAACAACAGCTAAGCTTTACCTAACCTTTAGCCAATTGTGATATAGGATAAGTAATTTTGTACTTTGAAACTATGACTTTGTGACTACTTTGTAGTTTTTGTCTTTATAAACCCCTTAAAAATTAGACGGGGTCCTTCTCCCTCCATCTGCTGGGTCAGACCATGAGCCCAAACTTCATAAACAAAACCTTGCTTTTGCATTCTGAAGTGTGGCTCCACGGTGATCTTCTTGGGGGTATCAGGATTCAGGCACATCACAGACAACACACAATGTGCCTCTCCTGACCATCCCTCAGTCACCACGTGGAAATGAAAGTCAAATCCAATCAGCTTTTATTAACATGTTTACAGTATACAAAAGGATTATTCTAAAATACCCCCCTTTTGTCTAATCAAAAGGGAGGTTTTAATTTTAACATAGTAAAATTATATACAACAAAAACAACTATTTTAGTAAGTGTTACAGTTACAATATCACTTGAGATTAAAAATAATCAAATCCAGGTTCCAGACTATGCTGCTTCTAAAAGGAAGAAAAGGTAAATATATCTGGTCCCCATCCCACAGGTGCAAGTACAGGTCTCAGCTGCTTCAGACTCTCCTCTGCTTCCCTGCCTCTGGCTCCTATGCTGTTCTTCCTGTGAGTGGACCACACACAGACTGCTGAAACATCACACGCTGCAGCAGAAATGAAACTGAAAGTAAAGGCATCTGAGCCCATTAACTTAGCCAAGATGCTGGAGTGCAGCAGAACAGCCAGTCAGTCACTCTGCTGGCTGAGGCACCTCCCACTGGGGGGAGCATTTACTTCTCTTTCCTGAAGTCCCTCTCAAGCGTCCTCCCCACAGAAGAAACAGAAACTGAAGGAAGTTACATAATCGGGGACTGTTACAAATGTGTTTCTCCCAGTGGAAATTCCCTGTGCTTCCTTGGTGAAGAGCTCTAATGCTTTTAATGTGTGTTCTAAAACAGAAACCATTCATCTAAAAATAGTCTTTAAGAGACGCAACTAGAAAATAATGAGCAGGAGCAGCCAGAGAGCTCAGGGGGCAGCGCTCTAAAGGCTCCAGCTGCACCAGCCTGGTGACCCAGCTCCATCTCTGGAACCCACGCAAAGGTGGAGGAGAGAACCGTCAATTGTCACTGTTTGCAGGGCATGATTCTATACATAAGACACTAAAGACTACTCCTGAAAACCCTTAGATGTGATGGACACTTTGAGCAAGCAGTAGGATACAAAGTTGGCACAAAACCAGGAGAAGCCTGCCTGTGAAACAACAGCAAATGTGCTGAAAAGACATTAGGAAGAAATGTCCATTCATCCTACCTCTAAAACTGCCTAGGAATAAACCTAACCCCAGAAGGTAAAGACTTCTGCAGTGAAAATTAAACACTAATGAAAGGAGAAGACAGGCAGAGCTTCCATCCCCATGAACCAGCCAAATCAAAATCATGAAACTGGTCCTACATGTCCGAAAGGCAAATATAGACCAAGTGCAATTCCCACCAAAATTCCGATGACATTGTCCACAGAAAGGGAAAAGATGACACATGATCTACATGGAAGCATATAATAGTCACACCAGATTTCAAATTATGTTGTAGAGTCATCACAACAAAACAATATGGCACCGACACAAAAGAACTCATGGACACCAAGGGAATCAAAAAAAAATAGAAATAAACACACACACAGCTAGGACACCTGCTTTTTTTACTTGTTTTTATTTTATGTGAATTGGTGTTTTACCTGTATGTGTGTTTGCATGAGGGTGTCGGGTCTTGTAGTTACAGAAAATTGTGAGCTGCCATGTAGGTACGTGGGTGCTGGGAATTGAACTTGAGTCTTCCGGAAGAATGGCAAGCACTCTTAACCACGAAGCCATCTCTCCAGCCCCCAACACCTGATTTTTTAATACAGGTACCAAAAAAACACACATGAGAAAAACATTGTGTCTTACTCAAATGATGCTAGGGAAACTGGATATCCATTCACTCCACACAAAAGTCACTTCAAAATGAATCAAGGGCATTAGTGTAAGACCTGACGCCTTGAAACTGCTAAAGGGGGACATAGGTAAACACTTCCCTATACAGCAATAGGCAAGACAAACTTTGAAAGAGCTCCAACAGTGCAAAAACAAAAACAAAACAGTAAGATTGGCTAACGGGATTGCATAAAATTAAAACAAAGTGAGAAGAAAACCTACCTACAGAATAGCAGAAAAATATCCATCACATGTACAATTCCCATGGATTAATACCCAGAATACATAAAGACTTCAAAATAGTAAACATCTGAAATGATCAACAAATGGTCAAATTTGCTGATCATGAGAGTACTCAAAATATAAACTACAAATTGGCAATAAACATGAAAAAAACAACATTTTTAACCATTGAGGAAATGTAAATCAAAAGATCTAGATTCCAGTCAGAATGGCTGTCATTTGTAGAAGAAAGTTTTTGTTCCACCTGGTCCTGCAGCAATTCAGTCCCGAAGAAACACACAGAGGCCTAAATTAATTATAAACTGTTTGGCCTATTAGTTCAGGCTTATTATTAACTAGCTCTTACAACTTAAATTAACCCATAAGTCTTATCTATGTTGAGTCACATTGCTTGGTACATTTTCTCAGTGCAGCATTTTCATCCTGCTTCCTCTATGTCTGAGTGGCAGTTGCAGATGGAGCCTTTCCTCTTCCCAGAATTTTCCTAGTCTGGTCACCCCACCTATACTTTCTGCCTGGATACTGGACAATCAGTGTTCTATTAAACCAATATGAATGAAAAATCTTTACAGGATACCAGAGCATTATCCCACAGCAGTCATTAAGACAAAAGAAACAACTATTACTGTCCAATGGGCAGCACAAACAAAAGAGAATACTTGTAGACTGATAAATCAATAGTTACCATGGGAATCAGAATGGAAGTTCCTGGAAATTTTAAAGCAAGGCTATTATGTGACAGGGTTAGAATTAGGATTAGGGTTAGCTGAGATGAAAAGACCAATTCTGAATGTATGTGGTTCTATTTCATGAGCTGAAGTCCTGGATGGGCTAAACCCTAGAGAAGGAGGTGGAAGGTCTGGCTAGGTGGAGAGGTTGAAGGGCCTTTTATTTTTGAATGGATATATATGCTGGTTCCACAAACCTTTGGATTTGTACTATAGAGTAGGAAAGCTGGTACATGGTAGTCCTGATTTTCATTTTTCAGAAACTTCCATTCTGATTCCATAATTAATTAACAGTACTAATTTACTATTAGTCTACAAGTATTTCCCATTTTTTGGTGTCTCTTAGCCAGCATTAGTTTGATGTGGGATGTCCTTCTGTATATGTATTTTTTTTAATTGGTTGATGAATAACTGTTTCAGCCAATGGCTTAGCAGAGTAGAGGCAGGAGGAAAATCTGAACAGAGATACACAGAGAAAGTCGATGGAGTCAAAGAGATGCCATGCAGCTGCCAAAGGAGAAAGACACCAGAAACTTACTGGTAAACCATGAGCCTTGTAGTAACATATGAAATAATAGATATGGGTTAATTTAGGATATAAGAACTAGCTAGGAATATGCCTGAGCTATTGGTCAAACAATGTTGTAATTAATATAGTTTTATGTTATAATTCAGGAAATGATATTGCAGTCTCCATTCAAAAATGTCACCCAACATGGGGCTCAAACCCATGACCCTGGGATTAAGAGTCCTGTGCTCTACCAACTAAGATAGTAAATTTAAGAACATAGCTGGGTGGTGGTGGCACATGCATTTATTCCCAGCACTTGGGAGGCAGAGGCAAGTGGATCTCCATGAGTTCAAGTCCAGCCTGGTCTACAAGAGCTAGTTCCAGGACAGGCTCCAAAGCCACAGAGAAACCCTGTCTCAGAAAAAAGAAAAAAGAAAAGAATATGATGCCCACATTCTTAAGAGATGGGATGGGTGGTTTCTGGTCATTCAATAGATTATGGATATTTGTTATTGTTTGGGGGATTAAGTACAGGTTATTATTAGTAATAGGTAAGAAGCTAAACAAAGGAAATTAGATTGAAAATTCTTGTTTCAAAAAGAAAAAAGGGAGGATATAGATATGATAAGATAAAAAGGTAGATTACTGAATGTGCTTTTTAAAAGCAACACATATACATAAGGACAACCCACATCATTAGTAGTTGTTTTCTTTCATCACCAGGAATTTATTTCATCACCATCCCTACTGTTGTCATCATCTATGTTGATACAGTATTCTGAAAATCTCTCTTACATCCTAAGAGGCTGGAACTTTGGCAGGACCTAACAGCCAGAGTTAACAACACACTTGGAGGTCACAAAAAGCTGCCATCCTTCTGTGGACTCAGCCTGTTTAACCTGCCTGTCTTTGCTATGATGAGACACTATGACCAAAGCAACTTGGAGAGGAAGGGTTTATTTGGCTCACACTTCTACATCACTGTTCATCAGTGAAGGAAGTCAGGACAAGAACTCAAAGCAGGAGCTGATGCAGAGAGCGTAGAGGGGTGCTGCTTACTGGCTTGCTCCCAATGGCTTACAAAGCTTACTCTCTTATAGAACACAGGACCACCAGCACAGGGATGTCTCTACTAATAGGCTGGTCCTCCCCCATAAAACACTGATTAAGAAAATGCCTTATAGGATGGCCTACAGCCCATTCTTATTTCCTCAATTGAGGCTCAATCTGACAACTCTAGTTGGTGTCAGGCTGACATAAAACTATCCAGTACACTGCCTTTAAGAGAACAATATACAAACCAACCTTAATATCCTTGAATTTTCCATGTAATCAACTTTTACAAGCTAAGCTAATGAATACCTGGAATCTTAGCTCATTCTTCCCTGCCCCTGATCCAGAATAACACATATGGATCATTTGTTGAAAGCAGCACATACAGAAGTGGAAAGCAGCTTCCCAAAATCTACCATAAAAGTTGAAAGCAACCACATATGAACACTGGTTGATAAATAGTGATGTTTGTTTGAAGATGGATGCTAAAAAGAAATCCCACACTAGCTCAGAATTGAGTGTAATAAAGGGTTATCTATTTAGGGGTAGACTCACAGATCATAGTCCTCTGCTCGAATGGGGAACACCAATTGAATCCCACAGCTGGAAGATAACACAACCACATGCTTTACGTTGGCATTTATAGTATAAGAGGCCACACCGAAGTGGGCAGGTAACTTAAAGGCTACTGGCTGTAGGAATTCCTACAGCGCTACCCCCCTTTTGTTTAAATAAGAGAGTTCTAAGCCTAATACAAAATTATATACAATAAGAACAAATATCAGGTATAAAACTTAGAATTACAACCAGCATAAACAATATCAAGCAAGAAACATGTGATAAATGTTTCAATAATTATCCTATCCAAATGAGTTTAAGTCTTGTATTAAAAATAACTTGGCCAAGTCATGAGAGGAAAGTAACTACAACTATCTAGTCTTCAACCTCATCAAAGATCCAAGAAGGGAAATAATATTACTTGAGTAAGCAGGAAGTGCAATCAAGAAACTTCCAAAATGTGCAACAAATGACAGAGACAATTGGCTACCTGGTCAACCACCCAAAGTCTCATTTGCAATGTTGAGGCAACCAACTTTGGCTAAGGTCTAGAGTAACTAACAGACCATTTTTAGAGGCTAAAAATGTTTCAAACCGTCTTATCCTGTCTTGGCAAGACTTGACAGTCCTGCTTATTCATTTCTGGATACCATGTACCTTAACAGTGGTTGAGGCAGTTCCTTGTCCAAAGGCCAGTTTTGCCAAGAAGAAAACAAGCTCCAAGTGGAGTGTCTTTGCTGCTCAACATTCTCTTGGGAATAGAACGGTACTGCCAGGAGCAATTGTATCTCGTGTCAACAGAACCCTAAGTTACTTAAATGCCATATTCTACAGCTCTTTGAAATGGTAGAAGATTGCCATATGGCCCATAACTTCTAATACATGTGTGATTACTGAATCAGCCTTTTCTGAGATCAAAGCAGTTGCCCATTGAAAACCTGAATAAGTGTCAATGGTGTGGTATACATATTTTAATTTTCCAAATTCTGCAAAGTGGAACTTATCCATCTGCCAGATTTCATTCCTTTGAGTACCCTTTGGGTTAGTCCCTGCAGGTGGTGGTGTTTGGTTGTAGAAAGAGCAAGTAGGACACCTCTTTATAATCTCCTTAGCTTGTTGCCATATAATAGAAAACTCTTTCTTTAAACCTTTGCTATTGATATGATGTTTCTTATGGAATTCTGAGGCCTCCAACACACTTACAATCAATAATCAATCAATTTCTGCATTACCTTGTGCTACAGGACCTGGTGGACATGTATGGGATCAGATGTGTGTTATGTATATAGGACAAATCCTATTCCTGATAATATCTTGAACCTGTATGAATTGTGAAATCAATTCTATATCATCTAGTATAAATTCAGTGGTTTCAATATGCAAGACAACTCTTTCTACATATTGTGAGTCAGTAAATATATTAAGAGGTTCTTTAAAATCCTTTAGTACCATGAGAATAGCATATAATTCTGCCTTTAGGACAGAATTATAAGGGCTTTATTCCACCTTACTTAAATCTTCTGATTTGTAACCTGCCTTTCCTGCTTTATTTGCATCAGTATAGAATGTATGGGCTCCAGTTATTGGTGTGTCCCATACAATGCATGGAAGGATCTAAGTAGTTCTCTTTAATAAGATTAATTCTGTTGCTTTTGGGATAATTGCTATTAATCTCTCCTTAAAAAATTAGCACAACCTCTTTGCCAGGATTTATTGTCTCCCCATAATTTTTTAATTTCACCAATAGTAAAAGGCACTATCATCTCTGCTGTGTCTATACCTGCTAGCTTACAAAGTCTCAATTTTTCTTTTATAATTAATTCAGAACATTTTCCATATAAGTTTTTAATTTTTTACTTGGTTAATGTGGTAAAATGATCCATTCTAAGATAATATCTTCCCTTTGCATTAAAATTCCTGTAGGGGAAATTCTGGAAGGCAATATAATTAAAATGCGATGAAGATTTGGATTCACCCTATCCACATGTGCTTCCTGTAATTTTATTTCAAGGACAATCAATTTCTTTTCTGGTTCAGCTGTTAATTCTTGGGACTATTTAAGTTTTTTGTCACCATCTAAGGTGTTGTTTAAATGAACTGTTAGATCAGGTGTTATCCGAACAGCTGGTGGTAGACTGGAAATGTCTACTAACAATCTTTGAAAGTCATTAAGAGTCCACAATCAGTCCCTCCTAATTTGCGCCTTTTGTGTTCTAATTTTCTGTAAACCTATTTTATAACCTAGATAATTGGCACAGTCTCCTCTCTGTATATTTTAGGAGCCATGTGTAATTCCCATTTGGCAAAACTTTCTTTACTTCTTCAAACATTCTTTCTAAACTATCTATGTTTGAATCAGGTAGCAAAAAGTCATCCATATAATGGTAAATTATAGATTTAGGAAATTTTTTTACATATTATTTCCAATGGCTGAGTTACAAAGTAGTAGCATAGGGCAGGACTATTGAGCATTCCCTGTGGAAGGATGGCCCATTGGTATATCCTAGTAGGCTGAGAATTATTATAAGTAGGCACTATGAAGGCAAATTTTTCTCTGTCCTTTTCTTGTAAAGGTATAGTGAAGAAACAATCTTTTAAATCATAACTGTAAAAGGCCATCCTTTTGGTAATAGAGAAGGCAGAGGAACTCCAGATTGTAGAAAGCCCACAGGTTGAATTACCATGTTGACAGCGCTTAGATCTGTCACCATTCTCCATTTACCAGGTTTTTTAAAATATTTATTTATTTATTATGTATACAATATTCTGTACACATGTGTGCCTGCAGGCCAGAAGAGGGCACCAGACATCATTACAGATGGTTGTGAGCCACCATGTGGTTGCTGGGAATTGAACTCAGGACCTTTGGAAGAGCAGGCAATGCTCTTAACTGCTGAGCCATCTCTCCAGCCCCCCCCCCCAGATTTCTTTTTAACAACAAATAAAAGAGAATTCCAAGGGCTAGTTTATTCTTCAATATGGTGAGCATCTAGTTGTTCCTCTACCAGCTGTTCTAAAGCCGGGAGTTTGTCTTCTGTTAACAGCCACTACTTAATCCATATTGGTTTTTCAATTAACCATTTTAAAGGTAGGGCCATTGGTACCTCTAAAGGTTTGATAGTTGCTTTGTGTTCTTGTAGAGCCTGAATGGCTGGTGACCTTTGTGTATGGTACCTTATAATATCCTTCCCAGAATTCTGAGTTTCTGGGACTGCAGGAATGTTAATCTGGATATTCCATTGCTGCAACATATCACAACCCCATAAATTCACTGAAATATTAACCACATATGGCCTTAGCATTCCTCTATGTCCTTCTAGTTCTATGCATTCAATCCATCTCATGCTTTATTTCACTTGAATAGGGTTCCAATTCCTAGGAATTGAACATCTGCCTCTTGAAGAGGCCAATTTGAATGCTAAGATTCTGAAGTACTAATACTCACTTCTGCACCCATGTCTATCACACTCACAATTGCAATGCCATTTATACGTACTCTTAGCTTTGGTCTCTGATCATTTATATAAGTCTGCCAGAATATACATTTCCTATTTCCTCTTGGAATTTTTTATTTATCCTCCATGTTTATTCCATCATCCAGAACAGTATGGTCTTTTATATAAGGCTCTGGATTTTTTAAATTTTCCTGGTTAGACATGTCCTCCACAGTGACTGGGAATGACTAGACCACTTTTGACTTGGGGGTTTGAGAAAGACCCCCCAAGCAGTTTTCTGATGGTATCAGGTTGCCTTGTCTGTCTTTTGTTGATCTGCATTCATTGGTCCAATGTTGGCCTTTGCCACACCTTCTACATAATCCAGAAGGTTGATACCTTTTATTTTTGCCATTCTCAGAGGAGGTATTATTCCTAGGAATTCCTTGTTTACAGTCCCTTCTCAGATGTCTAATTCTACCACAATTAAAACATTTGGTATTTTGATGTTTCCTCACAACTTTGAAAATTGCTTCTCCTACACAAGATTTAGTATTATATTCAAATGTCTCAATGTTCATTGTATGCAGGATCATTCATCCATTGATGCTGATCTAACCTTTAAAGGCCCAAGTATCTTTTTGTGTTCTAAGTTGGCATTTTAAAAAACCAGAGATTCGATAAGTACTCATCTAGCATCTGGATCTGTTACTCCTATTTGTACAGCCTTAGTTAATCTTTGTAAAAAGTCACTAAAGGGTTCTCTCTGGCCATGTTTAACCCTGGCATATGATTCAATTCATTTTCCTCGTTTTTTAATTCTGTCCCAAGCATTTAAGGCTGCTTTGTGGCATAGGGACAAGATTTGTTCATTATAAAGAGCTTGAACCTGTGGGTCAAGCATAAGTGCCCTCACCAAGAATTTGATCTTTGGAGTCTCAATTCCTTTTGCTTTTCCCTGTTGTATTAAAATTTTAGCCTCTTCTCTGAAATAGCATTTCTACATCAGCTGAGGCCTGTCATCCAGGACTGCTGAAACTAACTGAAGTCAGTTGTGTGGCGTGTCTTTAATGCTAGAAGTCCATGTCTTTGCCATCTCCCTAACAAATGTGGAATGCAAGCCATAAGTTACTACTGTTTATTTAATTTCTTTTAGATCATTTGTTCCTATAGGTATCCATCTACCTTCTTCGGATGCTCTGGGGCCTTTAGAACTTGATGCTTTGTCAGAGTAGATTACGGGGTAGGAAGCTAAAACCCTGAGTAAGTCATCTCTGACAGCTACTGGCAATGTTAAATCCTGTCCTTGTACCTTCTTTCCCTGCTCATCAGCTCCAATAATTTCCTTAATTGTTTCAAATCTTTTTACTACTGTCTTTTGTAAAGCCTGAATCTCCTGGCCTATATATATTTCTAGTGATTTCATTGAGGCACCTAGCATCTGGTCCTCATTCTGCACATGTGAGTCCAAGGTCTGAAGTTTTCCCTTTAAAGATAACACCTCTTTCTTGGACATTATTTGTATAGCATGCAGATTCCTTC
This sequence comes from Ondatra zibethicus, assembly GCA_004026605.1. Lineage (NCBI taxonomy): Eukaryota > Metazoa > Chordata > Mammalia > Rodentia > Cricetidae > Ondatra > Ondatra zibethicus. Next base: position 112,559 of record PVIU01004364.1, on the reverse strand, counting down.
CAGGAGAGATACTCTATCTGCTAACCTATCACAATTTTTAATAAATTGTGATTGTCAAATTCAACAGTATGAATTCTTTCATATAATTTCTCAGTACCCTTTGACATGATTCAATTTTGTCTGTCAAATTAATGTTACCCTTTTCAATAGTATTAATTTTTCAGGTAACTTTGATTTTCATTGATATTAATTTTGTCAGCTAGCTGTTCACTATTAGTCTGTAAAGACTGTATCATTTCTAAAAATGCCTCATTCTTGGCTCTGTTATCAAACTATTTTCTTAAGGATATAATATGAAGAAAAAAACTGAGTTCCAATATCCAATAAATGGATGTATCACAATAACCATATAAGCCTTGCAGAATACAATCCATAGTATTAGCAAAAAAGTTACTAAACTTCTCAATGGTAATATTGTCTGCAATTATATAACTTTCAAGTTTATTGATTTATTAATTAATAAAATATTTACCTGTTATGAGGGCCAGTAAATTGTGTGTAATAATCTTAATTGTCCAGCAGGTGTCATGGTTGCAGAGTCATGACTAGTGTCAGTGCAACTGGTGGTGACACTAATGGTCCCTTTGGTTTCCCACCTTGGTACGGGTTAAATACTGAGAAATAAGCTTTGCTTGACAATTAAAAGCAATTAAATCAATTCCATACATGGAGCAAGAAGCCCAGAATTCACAAGCAGGGAGCACAAACCAGAAGCTGTGCAAGTCACCACATGGCAGGGAACGCGGCAGTGGGGGTGGGGAAATGTGCACAAGCTTAGTTAATTTCCAAGTCGCTGCGCGCACTTAGCTCTGCTGTGGTGTTGTGGATTCTCCATCATGGAGCCCAGCCCACCTGATCTCAGCTTCACTGTGTGTCTGTTTGTCCTTTCTTTATTCCCTCATTGCCCATGTTAGGTCAGTCCCTGGAGCTGTGCAGGATAGGGCAACATACGTTCTCTTTTCTTACATGGAGCTTGCTTTCTGTATTTCCTGAAGAGCTATGCATTTAGTAAAACTGTGTCTGAATCATCACTTCCCTGGTGAAGGCCCACTGACTAAACCACATCTAGCTGTCTTTCTGCCCTGCTGGTGGACCCTGGACTCTTTCACTCAAGGAATTTTATATATGTGTTTGCTACTGTAATCTGATTTATGCCTCTGAGTTCAGGAACTGTACCCATGGTGTAGCCAGGTGATCCTCAGTACCTTCCCATTGTCCTCTACAGTGGCACACATGGTCAAAGGAAATACATATTTATTAAATGAATGAATTCCAATCTCCTTAAAAGTGTACTTTTATAAGCTTAATATGATTATGTGTCTGCATATGATGGAGGTGGCAAAAAATTGGTTCATGGCTACTCAGAAAATATGCCAAATATGACAGAAGTGGTTTCCGTGGCTACTTCATTGAGCATCCCCCATGCAGGGAGGAAAGAGATATCTCAGACTCTGCCATTACTTCCTTCTCTATACATGGCTTCCATATTAGAAGAAGTTAGTTATCCTGTGATCTTTCTGTCACAAGAGGTCTATGCAAAAAGACCTGTGACCTAGAGCTCTGGCACAATCCAACAGTCCCCCATTCATGTTCAGGACTGTCACCATCAGAGCCAGGAAAATTTACTGTACCCACTCACTCATGCTTTTCTTTATCTTGTATTCCTGCAGCTGTCCACAGGCTCCTACCCAGCTTTGCTAGCTTTACAATCAGAGGCTTTTCAGCACCTTGGGAAACCCTTGCCTATCATTAGCCGAACTCAATCCATCCACACTTCTCTATGGTTATTGCAGACTGGGCTCCAGCTGAAACCTACTGGTCCATCAATGGTTTTCTGTTGTGAGATATTTGATTGCACTGTGTAAAGATATATCACTGAGGTTAGTTTAATAAAAAGCTAAATGTCCAATAGCTAGGCAGGAGATGTCAACAAGATGTGGAGGGAGTTGGACATACAGAATGAAAGAAAGGTAAAAATCCACATGGTAAAATGTAGATTAATAAAAATGAGTTAATTTAAGTTATAAGAGCTAGTTAGGAACAAGCCTAAGCTATAGGCTGAGCTTTCATAATTAATAAGAAGTCTCTGTGTCATTATTTGTGAGCTAGTGGCTCAAAGAAAAGTTCCACTACAGTTTTTCTTGACAATCCTCGATAAATTCTGAGTTCTTTCACATCTTGGGACCTAAACATCTGATAGGAGTGTTATGGGAATCTTTCTAGAATAAGTCCCAACACTAGAAATGATCCTGACAAAAATCTATGGCCATGGGTGCTAATGCAATAGGAATCCAACATAACCAGCTCTCTACTCAGGTCGAAGAAAATTTAACTATTGTTCAGGAAAGCACAGCCACTCCTCAGCGTGAAATAGATTAGCTGGCAGCAATGGTCCTCTATAGTCATAGGGGACGAGACTTGAGTACTGGTGGGAAGAAAGGTACATACCTGGTTTCAAATGAGGAATGCAGTTTTTACGCTATACAGGCAGGAATGGTGTGAGAAAGGATCAAGAATCTATTTAAAGGATTAAGGCTAGAGACACAAATGAAAGCCAATGGAGAACAATGCAGATGATACTCCAGGAGAGCCAACCCCATTGTTCAAGACAGATTCATGAGGACTCATGACGATGGAAAGGAGGAAATTACATAGAGTAGGGTAGAAAAGATGAATTATTTGATACTGATTTATTTAGAGATTTACTTAAAGCACTGTTTATATTACCTATTTGCCAAGCATAATTTCACTTGCTACCTGGAGAAATAGCTGAAACAATGAGTCATTGCCCTTAACAACCTGCTGACTACTGCATATGCATCTGTAAAATCTTACTTGTGTGTCCACCCCACCTTGTCGTTTTAGAGTATAAAATGAGAATGTAGACTGGATATGGGAGCAAAGCCTCCTGGGAGCCATCTTGGGCATTGGTCCACAGGTGCCATCTCTCTTCCACTCTCACTCGTGTCTGAGTATTTACTACAGAAAGATTCCTGAAACATGAGCTCTGTTTTGCTTTCTCACATCCCAAATACTTCTCCTCATTCCTCTTTGAAATATCTCTGCTTATGTACATCCTGCTTCACTATCCTCATCCTTGGCAGTCACTGTGCCTTTCTCCCCATCACTGGTGACTGGCTTTAGACTTTGCCCTGTCTTCCCATTACTGTCACTATAGTTCACAGACTTCATCATCTGTGTGCTTGACCAGACCAGCATGCTGCTCTCTCAGTTCTCACAGCTCCACCCTTCCAGAAACACTTCAGCCAAACTGAAATACCAAATGTTCTCAAGGCCTGGTATTTCACTTTAAAAGTTAAGTTGTCAAGGCCTGATTGGGATTCCCCTCTGTGTGCTGTTATTAGCATTAATGAATAAAGAAACTGCCTTGGCCTGTTGATAGGACAGAACTTAGGTAGGTGGGGAAGATGGAACTGAATGCTGGGAGGAAGAAGGGCAGAGTCAGGGGACGCCATGGATCCACCACCAGAGATAGACGTGCTGGAACTTTGCTGGTAGGCCATGACCTTGTGGTGATACACAGATTAATAGAAATGGGTTAAATTAAGATGTAAGAGTTAGCCAATAAGAACTTAGAGCTAATGGGCCAAGCAGTGTTTTAATGAATACAGTTTCTGACTGGTTATTTTTGGGCAAAGCAGCCAGAACAAACAAGTGGCCTCCTGTAACAAAGGCCACAGCAGCCAATGCATTTGGTCAAGCACTTTTCTTAGTGTCCCTGTGACTGCCATCTTGTTCCCCATCCAACTGCCTAGTTCTGAAAAGACATGCTCCCCTCTCTCGGACACCACACAGAAATAAACACCTAAATCACAACAATGTCAGGAGCCTTTACACAGTTCATATCCTTGACCTGTGATCATTGTGCTTCTAATGCCTTTGTAAGAAATTTGGAGACAGAAAGTAGAGGTTCCCCTCACTGAGATTTCAAAACTTCTCACAACGTTGAGCCCTCAGTTTTGAAACACATATAGGGATTTGTTTTCAAAGACCATTAGGATATAAAGCAGCACTAAGGTGTAAAGTTCATGCTTCTTAGTACTCAAAACTTAGAATTAGTTGCCACATGTAGCAGGCTTCTGCCCTTTTAGAAACAGTGAGAAATTGAAACATTTCATCACAAACATGACCATCATTATCAATGTCAATACCAAGCTGTAATAGTATTTATTTCAAGCATGGTTGTATTGAGTAAGTAATGAATCCATTTGTCATTCCAATCCCTATTGCATCTTGATGTCTCTAGACGGAGCCAGAGTCCAGATTCTTGTGAATCTTTCAGAACCCATTGCATTCATGCACTTGTGTGTTGGCATGGAAGATTGGCATGGTATTTAGACATACTTCATTTGATATGTGCCCAACTTACTATTAGAACAAAAGAGGCCCCACTGAGATTGTGTTTCCTAAGAAGTATTCAACTGTGGGCACATATGAAAGCTTGTATTGCCAATATCAATTGATGACATTTAAGTCCTTTTAAATTTGTCACCACACAAGCAATAACTCAGAGAATCTCCTCCATATGATGTTGCAAACATCATCTATCAAAACATACATGAATTTGTTCAAGCGAACATAGGCCAGGCATTAATGTTCTAGACTGAGTAACACTTTCATGTTTAAAACTTTGCTGAATGAAAATGAACATGTGCCTTTAAAAATGGGACAAAGCACAGATTCATTGTCTCGTTTTCTCAGAGGAACGAGTCTCAAAAGAGTGTAGCAATGCCTTTTACAACCTCTACAGCCAGAACAATAGGAGCACAGAGAACTGTAGCAAAAGCATTCAGGGTTTGCTCCAAAAACGAGGTGTTCTCTTTCTTTATAGTCTCAATCTTATTTTTCAAATTATTTATTTCTGCATTCATTTCCTCAGATTTCTTCTTAAATCCTTCAGCAAGCAATGCCTTTTGGGCCTAAAAAAGTCAAAGTGGAGACAGAAACAAATATTTTTAAATCCCAAAGGTATACTTTGTTTAAGATCTTTGTCAAACTGTCTTTAGGTTACTCTGAGAAATGATTTCTCAGTTAACAAAATAATTTAGCACAAACAACATCATCTGAGTTGGACCCATGAGTTGGGGGTAACATAGTTTGAATGACCAATACTGGCCCACCTTTACTGTTTTGCTACCAAGCTCACATAGGCAGTTCTCAGTCAACTGAGTTAGCAAGAGAGACTTGATAGCAGTTTACTAGCTGATTAAGGAGTATATCCTCTAACTTGTGGATGGACAGTAAAAGAATCATTCAAATTCCCTGTGCCAACTTGAGGAGGCTACCTACCCTAGAGACAGTGGCAGCCAAGTTCAGAAGTTATCATTTGCTACACTCTTCTTTAGAGACTTTGGACACTTTATGTCAACATAGAACATCCTGAGAGTCTGTGGTCCAGACAACCTTGGCCTCAAGGCAAGTCGACTGCTGCTCTTATTACCTGCACTTGCTTAAAGTATGTTAGTGAGTCCTCATGAGGTCATCTTATAATCTCTATCTCAAAAGCCCAAATTCTATCAATATTCTGCAATCCAACAGAAGTCATAAATATCTACATTTCCCAGAATCTAAATATAGAACAAAAATCAAAGACATCATGGAAAAAAAGAGAGCAGGTTCTTTCCATGAATCCCAAAGAATAACTCATAGCAATGGTGTTTCCTCCCATGACCCAGTTGTAACCATCTTCCCTCCTGCCTGAGGAGCCAAGAGCACAGGCACCAGGGGGATGAGGAGTCACACCTGCAGCTGCTTCTCCAGCATCTTCTTCTGGTCTTTGATGAGCTGCTCTCTCTCCTGCACCAGCTTCGTTCTCAGCTGTTCAATGTTTTCCTTGTGACTTCTCTCTTGAGCCTCCATCAGTTGCTGCTGATCTTTCTGCTTCTGTCTTAGCAGCTCCTGTTCCTTCTCAGCTGCCTCCTTCTGGGCCCGCTCCTCTGTCCCAGGAATATTCAGGGAGGAAAGAAATGAATGGGTCACATAAAATTTCTACATTCCAGAACACAGAGAGCAATTCAGACCTGAAAGGAAACCAGACTCCACACTGGTCCACACCATGGAGAGAGTGTTTCTGGAGGGGATGGAGGAGACCCTGCCCATCTGGATGAAACACAGAGTGACTTCCTGTTGCTCTCAGAGTGAGCTTCCACAGAAGGGTAGAGAGCTGCTAATCTGGGAATGGGTTACTGTGGCCTCTATCAGGAAGCCTTGTGGGAACCTAACCCCTCCTGAAAGCCAAGAGACATGCTCCTGTACCTGCAATTGCCTTCTCACCAGCAGTGAGGGCTGTATCTGCCTGCAGGATGGAACTCTCGATGGTGGCCTGTGACTGCAGAAATTTCTGGAAGACTTCACTTGCCTGCAAGATGGAGAAGGAACAAAGACCTTGATAGATCCTGGGAGAGAACCTGTGTGCATCAACACAGTCTTCAGTGTGCCTCATTGTTAAAATGCTACAGTGAAGCCTGCAGACTGCCCCTGCTCTTCAGTGGAACTAGATACTTCTGGGTCCATGGCTTCCCCAGTCATCCCCACTAGGGCCACCTGCCACCACCTGCTCCGAGATCTGGCCTGTCCACATGACATGCAGATGTGCTCAATGCAACCTATGATGCTTTCAAATATGGTATCCCCATGTAAAATGCAGCATAACTAAGTGAAGTGAACTTCACTTCCTTCTGCTTTTGCTGGATGTATTCATGGTCAAGTCCCTCTACCTGCCTGGGTTTCATGGTACAGATGTGTAAACTCTCACAGTAGTAGGGGGCATCACTCAAAGCATTGTAGATAACTAAAGAAAGGACTGAGGAAAGAATGCACCATGGTGTCATTGATAACAATTGAGTAATATGCTAGCTGTTGGAGGGAGACCCCTTGTTAGTTCCTGACCACCCAGAGCCAAAATAATCATACAGAAACCATATTATTTAAAGCATTGATAGCTACCAATGTGGCCAACTAAAATCCACTTAAAGCCTGAGAGACCTTAAAAAGAAATTCTAGACACAAAGGAACAAAGTTTAACCACTTTTTTTTCAGCTGGAAGCTTGCCTCAACTTCTTTAAGAGAGGTTTTCCTGATTCGGTAGTTGCAAAAGAAAAAAAAAATGTTGCACCATTTTGAAATGCCAACTTTCTGGGCCATGCTGCCAGTGTGACCTCTTGCTCTTTCAGGAGACTGAGCAGTTGAATGGGTTTTGTGAACAACGTCCTACAGCTTGCTTGGTGGCAACATGGACCAGCTATGTGCCTAGAGATGAAGCATTGTGCATAGCTCTTGGAGGTGGCAGCGAGCAGCTCCACCATGCTAGGCTGTGCAGAACAAGCAGGAAGTACCGTATATACCCTAGCAATGGCGCAGATTAGATTCTTAAGCACTTAGCATTTTAAGAAGCACTTCTGATAAGAAAATAATTACAGATGTGCAGTAAAGACAAATCCAGTTTAAAAATAAACCTCTAAATGGGTCACAGTGTTGGATAAATGTATATAGGCTTGGGAGAGAGAAGAAAAAGAGTATTGAGAGTTATAAAAATAGACAGATTAAAAGGAGTAAAGAAAAATAAGTCATGTAAAGATAGAAAATTCACAGAGTCTTGATTATGTATATCGTGTTTTCTTTGAATTTTTTGACTGTGAAGGAGCTAAGTAACCAACATATATTTTTAAAGGTATCTTGACTTCATAATTTGAGTCTAAGGATATGTTGCTTTGGAAAAGAGGTTCTTCTTTTGTTTCCACAGAGGATGAGAACCTATGGAATCATTACAGACTAATGTGGTTTGATGGACCAAGACCTCCTGAATGGTTGCCTTGAACACCCCTCAAAAAATTACTTTGCCCAATAAACAACAAAAAGTATTTTGGAGAAAACTATGCCCATATTCCCAAATATTGTTTATAAATGTTTGTTAACATTTAAAGGGGGATATGCTATAGAGATGGATACTTTGCATTGGTATGGATCTTGGTTTGTTGATACAAATTTAAGATCAATTTTGTTATACTGTATATATATATACATATACATATATATACTTCTGATCTTGATTAAGGTATTGTGATTGTGCAGCTCATTTAAAAATGTAATGTGTAATTAAGAAATATATGTTATAGAGAATCATCTATAATAGTCAAGCTTGTAGTCATGTTAGTTAGGTTTTCTAGAAATATAGAGAGATATTTCAGTTAGATATGTATTCTTCAAATCTTTCAGAGACCTTCAGAATATGCCATTTAAAGTATTTTAAGAATTTAGGACTTTTCATGGCAATGAGACACATCTGCTCCAATCTACTTCAAGAGGAAGATGGGCTTCAAAGAGGCTCCAAATAGAGTTTGTTTAACCATTTGGGCAAAAAACTGCTCTTGCCTGGACTGCTTGATGACCTGAACATGCAAGACCCACAAAAAAATGACTGTTAAAGATGAAATCATCCTTCAGGGTTCCTGTTTCATGAAAGAGTGTGTCAGACATTCTGCAGGATACAGAAGAAAAGGAACTGATAAACTGCCAATATAGATGGAACTGTCTTTGAAATTTCCTGCTTCATGGAAAAGTCTGCTGGATACCATGGCCTGCAGGCTAAAGATGGATGCCCCAATGCTACAAAAGAACTTTGGGTGACTGTCCAGGGAGCAAGATGTCTCCGTCAATTCTAGAGTTTTGGAAGTTGCTTACAATGTACTTCCTGTTTACTTAGGTAATATTATATCCTTCTGGAGTCTTTGATGGAGTTGAGGAATAGATAGTTATAGTTTTCCTTAGATATGATAAAAGATAAAGTAGATATAAATATTATAACTGTAATTCTTGCTTGATACCTGTTTTCTTATATGTAATTTTACTATGTTAAAGTTAAAACCTTCCTTTTTATTTAAACAGAAAAGGGGAGGTGATGTGGGATTCCCCTCTGTATGCTGAGATTACCATTAATGAATAAAGGAACTGCTTTAGGCCTATAGCAGAGCTATAGGGGAACAGAGCAAGGTGGGGAAAACTAAATGGAATGATGGGAGAAAGAAGGAGGAGTCAGAGAGAAGCCATGTAGCCCCACCGGACTGGACAGAACTTTAGCCAGTAAGCCACATCCACGTGGTGATACACAGATTAATAGAAATGGTTTAAATTAATAGGTAAGACTTAGCCAATAAAAAGCTAGAGCTAATGGGCCAAGCAGTGATTTAATTAGTACAGTTTCTGTGTGATTATTTCATGGCTAAGTAGCTGGAAACCAACAAGCAGCCTCCTTACTACAGTTAGCTGTGTTCTTACATTTATTACTACCCCATTGGGGTGGTTTAAAGAAAATGGTCCCCAAAGGGAGTGTCATTATTAGGAGTTGTGGCCTTGTTGGAGCAGTTGTGCTCTTTTTGGAGGAAGTGTGTCACTGTGGAGGTGAGCTTTGATGTCTCATATATGTTCAATATGCCACCCAGTGTTTAGTTCCCTTCCAGTTACCTGCAAGATATAGAACTCTCAACTCCATGTCTGCCCGCACCCTGCCATACTCCCAGCTGCTATGCGTCCTGCCATGATGGAAATGGAATGAACCTCTGAAACTGTAAGCTGTCACCAGAATTAAATGCTTTCTTTATAAGAGTTGCTGTGGTTACAGTGTCTCTTCACAGCAATAGAAACCCTAGCTAAGACACCCATAGGGAGACCATTCTGCCAGAATCATGAAATTAACACTCAGAATGCAATAACTTATTTAGTTGATGCTCTCATGGATGTAGGCAGAGACTGTTCATTCGTATCCCAGCTGTTCAGACCCGAATAATCACACAGAAACTATATTAATTACAACACTGCTTAGCCTATTAGGTCAGCCTTCTTATTAACTAACTCTTACATCTTAAATTAACCCATTTCTCTTATTTTGTACTTTACCACGAGGCTCATGGTTTACCAGTAAGGTTCTGGGGCATCTGTCTCCTTTGGCACCTACATGGCCTCTCCCTGACTCCACCTTCTTTTGTCCTCTATCTCTGCTTGGAATTCCCGCCTTGCTCTATTCTGCTGTCATGGGCCCAAGCAGCTTCTTTATTCATTAACCAATAAAAGCAACACATATACAGAAGGACTTCCCATACCACATGGATCCATCTTGAGAAATAAGATTGTACACCTTGTAAATTTCTGGCACTTAGCACCCAAACACCAGGGTGTGGCTAATTTGCTATTCCATCTCTTCTATTTCAGAAATCCTCCCTCTCTCCTTAGAAGTGAGTGTTTCCAGGCATAAGCAGTAAATGGCAGCCTTGAAGAGCTCCATGTGGTTACAGGGATGGGCTAAGGGGAGAGCACACTGGAAAGCCCTGGGTTTGGTCCCAATGCCGACATAAAGCTACAGGCACCATGCTATTCCTCTCAGGCAGTGCTGTGTGCGCAGGTTTTATGACACTCCCTTCCCTCTGCTCTGAGCTCCCATGCTCCCTGTTCCTCACCTTCACCCCTTTCCTGGGCACCTGCCAATAATCTTGCTCAATCTTCTCCCTGGTGTCCATGTAGAGTCTGTGTCCTCCAGCAATGGAGAATGTCCCAGCTGAAGTACTTTCTGTTAGTGCTTTTGTAAGACAATTCAGTTCTTCCTGGCAGTATTTCTCTGATGCCTCTTCATTCTTCAGCAGGAAATCTTCCCTCTTGAGCACTATTAATTCCTACAAAGGAAATAAACAGACAAAATGAGAAGGAAGAAATAAAGATATACAATTCTAAAGACTCATGAAAAGGATGGTCATTCTAATGAGAAAGCATTCCAATTTACTAAGACTCAGAAACAGTAGATAATCTCAATGTGACTTAATTCAGAACCTTAAAACCTGTGCAAAGCAATGGGTAATTGGACTGTCCTGGTCATTAAGACTTTCAGTTAAAGGATGGTTACATCCATCAATCTCTTGTTTCCTTGCTGCCGTTACATCCTGTGGGTCTATGATAATGATGAATGATATAACAAGGAATACTAGGAGATGCAAAGCAATGAAATTCTGGTATAAGAAACTTTGATTCCTAAGAATGAGAGGAATTTCTATGGTAATAATCAAGATATTCATCAGTGTGGCTATGGGACAAGGCTAGTTCAGGCACCCTCTCCTCTGCTGCCCAAATACCTAGCTGGGGACATCCCTGTGGACACCTGGGATCCGCTCTAGGGCCAAGTCTCTTGGCAATCCTAAAAAGATTCCCTTAATGTAGATCTCTTATTCCCTGCTCCAAATTCTGCCCTTCCTCCATCTCCACCCTCCCACTAGGATTTTCACAGAAAATATAACAGGTTCAGAAATGAACTGTGGGTGTTTTGGGCAGGATTGCAATCCACAGATTTGTTGACAGAATTCACCCAAAGAACAAGTCTATCCTGGTTTTCCAACCATTAGAGGGATTTCTGGATTAAAAGTACCTGAGGTTTGGGAAGGATTTATGGACTTTTGCCATTACATTCAGTATGAAAATACAGAGTGCTCATCTCTGAATGAGACGAGCACCTGGGGTCAATGAAGGCACAGCAGCACCACAGCCGTGAAGGGACAGAGTCATGACAATTAATGACGCCAACATTACCAGCAGCTTCTTCTGGAATTGCTGGTTTTCGTCCTTGAAGGAATGTTCCATGAAGACAGCAATGGCGTCCTTCTCACAGGCTGTGTGCACACCCAGCAGCTCCTGGAGCGTGTCTGTGGGGAGCCTCAGTCGCTGGCCCATCTGCTCACTGTAGTGGTCAGCTGCCTTCTGCACAGCTGCTGAGTTCTCCTGCTGGGCCAGAGTTGTCACCGCATCATCCAGACAAGGCACAGCTCCACTGTTGATGGCATCCACATAGGTCGTCACCAGAGTCCCCAGTCCTTCACGAACCAGGAGTTTCAGGGTAAATAAATTAATGGGATGTAAGATTCTAAGACAATATTTTGAAAATCACACACACCTCTCCTAGAAAGATAACTGTAAGTTAAGAGCATCTTGCAGAGGGCCCAAGTTCAATTCCCAGCACCCACATTGAATGACTTACAATAACCTGTAACTCCAGCTTCAGGGGTTGAATGCCCTCTTCTGACCACCAAGGAGAATTGCATTTATTTGTACATAACTCACACAGAGACACATGCATACATATAAAAAAATAAAACAAATCTAAATATATATATGTGTGTATATATATATTTGTGTGTGTATATGTATATATATATACATATATATATAGCAATTTCTTATTTTCCCTTCACTTTTATGGGTTTTGTAGTCCACAGTGATTTTTTTAAAACTTATTTCAAAAATCACTTTTATCTAAAAAAATTCAATTTTTGGAAATGCAATTTACATTTAACATTTTAATAGAAAATAAGGAGACTAATGAGACAACATATAGCAGATTGTGTTTATTGCTAATTCTAAAGTGTGGGTTTGCAGTGACCTAAACACTAGTATTAATATTGAAGCTACTTTTAACCTTCAAAAAGACATTTCACATTCTCATTGTAAAGAATAATTAATATAAAACACCTCCCCTGTAAAAATAATATACATCTGCTTTAGTGATCTTAATAATGATTTATTATCAGTTGTGAATTTTCTACCCTAGTGATTTTATTAGCAACTGAGAGTTTCTTCAGATGTGTGAAAACCATAGATACCAGATACAAAGTTCGCAGTTTCAAAGGTATTGAATCCTCAATGAATAATTATAAAATATATACATTCTTCATACTAAGAATATATGCACACCACTGTGTTTAGAATCAATAAAAATAGCATACACATTACAATATATTCAATATACATTATACAGAAGTGTGTAAAAAACACTCACGATTCCCAGTGACCTTAATTCCCTCTCTGAGCGTCTTGATCTTTGCGTAGGTGAAGACATAAGAAACAAAAGCCCTTGTTTGTTCCTGGAACTTAGGATCCAACTGGTCTTCTGAGATAGTCTCAATTTTGCGTAACAATTCTTTGTCATTTGTTGGCCGGTCAAAGACAAAACACTTCCGTTTAGGGAAGAAATGTCTGATGCACTCCCTGGGCAGATTGGATACTTGGATTCTGGGATTGTCACCTAGTGTTAAGGTAAACACAAAGCCATGGGGGTAGTCTCAGAGCAGAGAGCAAATCATGGAGGCTCTTGTCTCTGTGAAGTGTTCTGCACTCACAGGTCTCTACCATAAACATGCAACACTTCTTTATAGGTCAAAAGTATATCAAGTTTGTTCTTGGTACACATCTGGTGAAATAGTTCAGGACACATTTGACACCCCCCGGAAGAGCATATGGCTGAAATCCACATGCCTGAACATGGCATCAAGCACACTATAGTTGTGTGCCCTGTTGACTGAACAGCAGAAGATTACATGTGATTTCTGGCCCAATTATTCCTTTGTAGCAAGGGAGCTGTGGGACCCCAAAGAAGAGCCACAAATAAAGGATGATAGAATATTAGAAATAGCAACATTAGTAATTCTAAGAACAATGCCATGATCACCAAAGCAAAACTACTTTGATTCTAAACAGAACTCGTTTTTAAGGCAAAATATATAAACAGAATAAAACAGTGGTCACTAGAGATGGCAAGGAGGAGGCCACGCTGGAAGGGTGGCACTAAGTGACTCATTCGCAGAGTCCAGAGGACTGGAAAGGTAACATGCAACACCAAGTCAGTACATAATAAAGCTGTCAACTTCAGCTGTTTATCATAAGACTTAATTGTGATGACATGTGTGTTATCTACATGACTTACAGTGTCCACCTTAATACCCACCTGTGTTCTATAACGTCAGTTTATAAATTTCAAGTACACACAATAAAATTCATGTTTCAAATTTTATCAAAAGCCTCAGTGGCCCCCTGTGGCCGGACTGTGAATTTAAGGCACCCTCCAGTGCTTCGGAAATTCTGAGACGCAGCCTGCAGCGGCTCACAGACCACTTCTCTGCCTGCCTCTGTGCCAACACGGGTTTCAGGACAGCGAAGAAAGGAAAAGAGGAGTGAGAAAAACTGGCTTCCTTACAAGGCTTCATTAGCTCCACACCCAGGCTAGTAACATCCATGCAAATAGTTTATAGACCGTTAATAGAACTGACATGGACCATTAATATTACTGATCCTTAGGCAGTGGCATGAGTTAAAATAAATTATTAGGATAAATTTCTCAGACAGCATAACCAGTCCAGCATTGAAAACCTCTGTTCCTGAGAGAGGAGAACAATGTGTAACTCTGTGAAATGGATTTTGAGATGGGCTATGTATGACAAATTCATGAATAAGACTTAAGAAGCCAACTATTCCTTAAAGGAAGGCAGCCACAAAATCAGGCAATACAAATGTCTGAACTTGGAGAAGTTTAGATACTTTATACTCTAGATGCTAAAGTACAAACTGAAAATAACTTGGCTTGGAATAATTTTCTATGCTCTAGACTCTACTTTTCGCAAAAGAAATCAAACTCCAATTCCCAGGCATTACCAGCCAATGGCCTATCAGCGTTTCTTCAGACCTCCACTGCAAATACAGAAGGACCCACAGAGGGTGGGAGCAACTCAACAGATCCCAGCCCTTCCCAGGCCCCACCCCTGCCCTCTCTCTACCTGGGATCAGCTTCAGTGCGTTCTCCAGGTACTCGTCCTCCGTGATGCTCTCTCCATCAATCTGCAGCTCCAGCATGAAATCCCGAACAGTCCAGATGAAGTCTGGGAAGAAACTCACAAACTCTGTGGAATTCTTTATTCCATCAGGATTTGGGGAAGACTTTGTCCTGATCAGCTCAGTGAGTTCTGTGACATAACTGGCACTTGGTTAAGGAAAGGTGAATTCATACGCACATTCTCATGATTCTCTTAATAAAAATAAATCACAATAAACGCTCTTGGCTGCCCTGGGTCTCCTCTGCCCCCACCAAAAACCTCACAGTGAAAGGGCAGGTCAGTGCCTCCACATGCATTCCAGAACACTCAATGAAACATGGAGCCTCAGGTCCTGCAAGGATACTGCAGCTGCTCCAGGGCCTGGTGGTTGATGGTGCCCATGCTGTTGTAGACAAAGGTGCTGCTCAGAAGCACAGCCAGGGCGAAGATCCAGGAGTCATTCACAGGGTCAACCTGGAAGACACACGAGGGCAGAGGGCTGAGGAGAGTCCTTCTCAGGAGTCCTTTTAGAGAAATACGTGGTATAGGACATTATATATTACATATTTATGTAAAAGGACTTTACGGGTTTACGTAAATACACATACACACAGAAAGGTCTGGAAGCAGGAATCAGTAGTAGAGCAGGTGCCTAGCATATGCAAAGCCTTCATTCAATGAGCAAGACGGAAAGAGATGGAAAGCCAGAGAAAGTCTATAGGTCATCATTTCCTGTTCAAAGACAGGAGACACAAATGCCAATAACAGCTTTGACAAGTATAAGGAGAACTGTAGCATGAATAATAAAAACCCAGAGACTGATACTGGGGCTCAACCTGAAGGTCAGAAAAGCACAACAGCCAGCCACTGGCTCTCACCTCGACCTCAGACCGAAATGGCGATCCTGCCTCCAGGAACCCTCAGAGTGAGACTGAGTCTGAGAGCTCTCTCCTCCCATCTTATTTTCCTCTCTAGGGCTGGGATTAAAGGCGTGCACCACCACTGCCTGCCCTGCATGGCTGGCCAGTGGGGCTGTTTTACTTTCTGATCTTCAGGCAAGCTTTATTTATTAGAATGCAAATGAAATATTATTACAAGAATTTCTTCATTTTGTGAGAGGATTCAAATATTTACAATGTTTTTGTTTCCTCAATTCTATGAAAGAAGATAACATACAAAAACCTAGCACTGTATTAGGTTTTCAGAATGGCACTCAGTGAAAGATGTTGGAATTTCTTTTTCTATAAATATATGTGTGCTATAGGTGTAATATATCACAATAATTGCAATTTGACAGTCTAATTATATCTAATTAAATTTAACAAAGATTTTTTTTCAGGGAATTGCTGTTTTCTAGTGTACTTACATTTACAAAAGCTATTCCTTTGTGCACAAGTGTGTGTGTGTTCTGTGTTCATGTTCCCATGGGGGAACAATGTCTGTGTAAGTATGTGTGCAGGTGTATGCGCATGTATGTGAAGGCTCAAAGTAAGTTCCTTGATGACCTCTATTGTATTCACTGAGGCAAGGTCCCTCACTGAACTTCAAACTCACTGGTTTGACTAGTCTATCTGGCCAGTTTGCCCCAAGGGATGCCCCATCTCCTCCCCAAGTACAGGATCACAGGAGACTATGCTAACCTGCTCAGTTAACCTGTAATGTATTGGATCAAATCACTCACTCCAACGTACAGAAACAAAGGTGTATTTTGGCTGATAGCGTGAGGTCTGACCTTTCCTAACAGTGAAATCCAACAGACCAGTGCCCCCTCAGCCATCACAGGTCAGGCTGC
Organism: Ondatra zibethicus; assembly: GCA_004026605.1. NCBI lineage: Eukaryota > Metazoa > Chordata > Mammalia > Rodentia > Cricetidae > Ondatra > Ondatra zibethicus. The sequence goes on along the minus strand of PVIU01004364.1, from coordinate 96,131 downwards.
AGACATCACAGACAGATGACAACAGATTACAAACAGCAAAGAGACAGGAAAAAGTAAGCTAAAGGGGACCGACCTGAACCTTAGCCTTACCTTCTCCACGTCCCCCAGGCCCTCGGTGTCCAGGAGGACCAGGGTGTGCTTTGGCTTGGTGGGGTGGGGCACACACCACATCCAGATGCCCTTGGTTTCAGACTGCACAGTGGAGCCCAGAGGGAAGCCTGGGGGAAAAGGCGGGGGGTTCCATTTTGCATGTGGTGGAATATCTCACAGGGCCTCGTGTGCAGAGTACTTGATGACCATCTAGTACCACTAGTTGGAGAGGTTCTAGAGCCTTTGGGAATTGGGCCCTAGTTGAAGGAAGGAGGTCACTAGGTCACTGACTTTGGAAGTTATCGTTAGCCACCAGGGCCTTCCTCGTCCTTGGGCCTCCTCTTGTCCTCCATGAGCCTCCTCTACAAAGGCTTGCAGCCATCACCTTCTCCCTCAGCGTGAGTCCAGAGTGAATGGACCAAAGGACATTGGAGTGAGCCTCTGAAACTGTGAACCCAGACAAACTCTGGCTCTTCAAGCTGTTCTCTCTGGAACTACGGTCACAACTATGTGAAATGGACACTAGCAACAGATCCACCAGGCAGGAGTGTTGCAAAGTCAGGCACGTGGGACTGTAAGTTGCTACCATTTAAGACAGTGCTTTCTCAAGCCAGGCAGTGGTGGCGCACACCTTTAAACCCAGCACTCAGGAGGCAGAGGCAGGCGGATCTCTGTGAGTTTGAGGCCAACCTGGTCTACAAGAGCTAGTTCCAGGACAGGCTCCAAAGCTACAGAGAAACCCTGTCTTGAAACCTCCCCCCCAAAAAAAAGAAAGAAAGAAAAAAGAAAAGAAAAGAAAAAAATAAGGATAGTCCTTTCTCAATTTTCTCAAGACTCTGTTATTAAGAGTCATTTATTTCAAACTATAGGAGACACTTAACATGAGAACAATGAAACACAAAAGTTCTGAATGGAAACAAAGAAACATCCAAGAATCCACCAACATGGAGGACTCTGGCAGCTGTAATACAGTATTCTCAAGCCAATAAGGTGTCGCTTACTGTAAGTTAGACTGGGAAAGGAGGAGTGCCCCTGGTCCAATGCTAGTCTGAGCACCATGGCTATCACTAGGCAACTACATAGCAGGATCCTATCTCTTACAAATAAAGGTCTTTGGAAGAAAGATGTGCTAGTCAGAGTCACTTGTAAGGGGAGAGTCGAAAGGGGAATGACTTAATACTTTTATATTCAAGTAATTAACAAGACAGAGTAGCACGTGCCTTTAGTTCCATAACTCAGGAGGTGGAGGCAGTTAGACCTGTGTGAGTCCAGAGATAGCCCGATCTACATAAAGTCCAGGCTAGCCAAAGCTACATAGGGAGACCCTGTCCAAAGACAAACAAAAAGAAAGAATGAATGAACGACTAAAGCTGAAACAACCTAACGTGATTTCAAAATAAATAAAAGTGTGTGAAGTCCAATAATGATTTTTAAGGTCACACCTTGCCAAATAGTCTTATATTCCTAAATAAATGATAAAGGAAAACATGTTGTATGAGGCAGGGGACTGACACGCAGGATCCCAGAGTTCAGAGCGTTGGAGGAGACACGCCTTGAGCACATGCAGGAGAGATTTTCTTAGTGTCAGGAAAGGATGTAGAAACAAATACTGCAGAATAGTAATTTAGCAATGACGCTGGCATGAAAGGGCAGCTGTACTGACAGGAGCTGAGCTTTTTTTGTTAGGACCAGGAACAAGATGTAGTCCGGACAGAGGTGGTGTCGGGCCATTAGCAACGCTCACCGTGATTCTGTCCTGCCAGGCGGTTCATCAGGTAGGACTTCCCTGTACGGTACAATCCAACAATAGCCACAACTACCACTGGCTGCGAGATCTTGTCCAGAATCTCCAGGGCTTTCTGGTTCACAGACAGCTGCTCCTTGTGGTTTTCCACCAGGCAAATGGGGGCCTTCATTTTCGGTCCACTGGCCATAGCAACTTGCCAACCTAGGAGATTCTCCTGACACAAATGAAATCACAGTTACCTGTCTCAGCGATACCCAAGGACCCAGCAACTTCAGACTGAGGAGACCTCTCCATTGCGTGCATGTAACCTTACATCTGCAGGCTACAAGGGACTCTCCATCATTCTCCAATATTTCCAAGGAAGCTTTGCTGAGGCGCTGACTGCTGTAACCAGCAGTTTTACTTCAATTAATAATAAAGTGATTCTTCCAGTGACTGTTAACTGCACTGAAGCCCTACAATATGCTGAGCCATACAAAGGATACTTTAAGAATGTGATGTCACAGAAATGTAAAAGTACCCACAATGCACATGAGACCCTGAAGCTTCTAAAATCCCAAGTAAGCAGCTCATAGAGATTATTAACACCATGACAAACAAGCAAAATGACAGACTCCTTGGTTCTAAGTCTTGGTCTTTCCATAAACCAACTTTTAAAATGAGGAAATGGTACTATAAGAACTTCAGAAAAACACCCCACTTATCACAGCAGCTACATAGATAGCCAACTGAAACAATGCCACAATAACGGTAGGAAATTACAGGCTATCTTCGCTTCCCTTCCCTGCTTCTCCCCAACCTGGAACGTGCTTGGTCTGCAGAGAGCCCAGAAGACTTTAACTGCAATAGGCTAACCCAGGGCTAGCATTACTGGACTCTGTTTTGCAAACGTTTGTGCATTGAAAGATTCTATCCAGAGTAAGAAGGCAACCCAAGAAGGGGTGAGGAATATTAAATATTACCTATGTTTGAATGGATTAACATCTCAACAAAGAGCTCCTTCATCATGAACTACTCAACTGCAGAATGGGCAAAGCCCTGCACTAGACCTTTCTCTCTAAAGAGGGTTTGTAAATGGCCGTGGACACACGAGATAATCGTCACTGATCACCAAGAAAAGTCTGAGGCACATGAAAATTTTGAAGATTTTATTTTTAAATGATTCAGTTTGGGAAACACTAGATTGAAAGGTAAAGTGTTTGTTTTCCAATGAGAAAATGTCAAGGATGAGAGTCTATTGGGAAGATGAGGGCTCCAAATGAAGAAACCATTGAGGTATAAAATTCCTCTTTGGGGAGGCAAGGGTGTTTGTTTCAGAGTCTGTCCTCATAGAATCTCATGTTTGTTGACTACTTAGGGTTAACTGACTTAAGTCTTGCTTCTGTCAAACCAAAGCATTTGCTTGAAATCAAGTTTAGGCTTGTGTGTTCATAGTTTAAGCAAAATAAGGTTATTTCAAGGCACAGTTTGTTTTGTTGCTCAATAATCTGTTAGGCCCAGCTTTCAGGAAGTGACACTGGGAACCACAGGCATCACATCAACTCCACTAAGACAGCTACCACATAGGACAAAACCAAGAACAAATAAAAGAATGGGAACCGGGATGTGAAAAGGTAGACGTTTGCAGCGTACTAACAGGAGTGTGAAGTGATTATAGCACTGTGGAAAATAGCATCATTATCTTTATAACATTAACCATAATAACGCGGGATCCAACTCCACTTTTGCTTATGTGCAGTACCTGAAAAATTGCAAACAAGAGCTTGGACAGACATTAAACACCAATGATCATGGCGGCTGTGTTCACAACACCCCAAACATGCAAACAACTCAATCTCCCACCAACAGATAGACAACTTAGCGTAATGTGATAGCCCACACAATTGAATACAGTTCAGTCAGAGACATGGATGGAATTCACTGCTTGCTACGGTGGGTGTGGCCTTTATGAGCACATTTATGCCAAGGCAGGAGAATGTTCAGAATCCTGAGAATTCAAATAGAGGCAAAGTCCCTTGAGGAGGATGATCAGCTTCTCTCCAGCTTACTCCCATTTATGAGCGTAAGATAAAGAGGATGAAAAAATGCATACATCATGGTGTGTGTGTGTGTGAGAGAGAGTGCATGTGTGTAATCACATCCTACACATCATCAAAGACAATTTTGACCATGTGCCCTGCTTAGTGAAACTCAGTGGGAGATGAACTAAATTTATTTCTGAATAGATATTTTTACAACCCTACTCTGAGTAGGGTGTAATTTAGAGACAGACAAAACTGTTCTCTTTAGATTTCAATTGCCTGTTAGCTTCTTGGCAAGGATGGTGTTTCCTGGAGGCAGGAGCTACAGCAGGTCCCCCGCAAAGCAGGCAATCTCCCACCCCAGGGCTCTCCCAACTGCACTTGTGGCTGCACTGAGCTGAGAATGCCAGAGCATTGTTTCCAGAGACCTCAGAGTGTCCGGCTGCCACCTTGCATGTCACCCCCAAAGGCGATAAGCTGAACTACCCCAGAATTAAGGACCGCTACAGACTCCTGAAGACCAAACAACAGGCAGCCTGCCCTTGCACCTCTGTTCCCCATTGAGTTAGATTAAGTCAAGGTCAACACTAAATTGCTTGTAAAGTAAACTCACCTGATCCCTTTCCTGCAGGTCCCAGCGCAGTTCCCACCTGCCTGGCGCTCGCCCCTTGTTCTTATCTCTTCCTTCTGCTTTTCACTCCTCCTTTATATAAACTACGGGGCCCAAAGTCACACACTGCTACAAAAAAAAATTGAAATTGAAAGTAAAGTCACCCAAGATATTGCTAACAATGAACGATGGCAATTCTCAGCAGCAATTAGATGAGGTCTGAACCACAGCTACTCCAAGTCTCCACCCCAGGAATGTGCTCCCACCAACACCTTTCTTTCCCATCATGCAAGGGTTTGAAGACTCATCCACATGACATCCCCCCATCTGGCTAGAGTTTCCTAGACTCAAAGACAAACAGAAATCCATGCACAAACATAAGCAGAATTATGTGGCTCAACACAGTAGTAAGACTTTTTCCTTAGCGGAAACGCCTGCATGTTTTCTCTGTGAAGAACTTTGAGTGTTTTGAATGCGTATTTTCTAATACAAGGGGAATTTAGCAAGAAAACATGTTTAAATAAAATAAGTAGAGCTGGGAGGTGTCGGCACAGCTTTAATCCCACACTCTGGAGGCATAGTCAGAGCCGCAGAATAGTCCCTGTCTCAATAAATAAACAAATGAGAGTTTCTCCAGGACCCTACAGTCCTCTGGGCTGAGTTCTGCCTCTGGAGACTTTAAATGTCTCTTGCTTACAGGCTGGGCTACTGAAGGCAGACGTGCTGTCAGAGCTTAGAGAGAAGGCGGAACAAGAAGAGGAGAGACGCCAGGCAGGCAGGGCAAGTCCTGGAACCCGCCATCTGCTCTGACAGCATCACTCAGTGGTGAGAGAACAGGGGCAAGAAGGGCAGGAGGGACAGGGTGTGAGCAACAGCTGGAGCCTGGGAAACGGCTCTGGATTATCTCTTCTGACAAGGACAGATGCTCACTCAGTTTGAGTGTAGTGCTCTAGGTGACAGGTGTGCCCCAAAGCCATGGACTGAGCCCCTACTTCCTACCAGATTTATTAATTACTCTAACTTTCCCAGTATGCAAAGAGTGTGTGCTTGTCTGGGAGGATACATTCGTTCTGAGGTGACACGGGTTGAAGGGTTTAAGAGTGAGGCATCGTGACATCTTACTTTCTTTTTAAATAGTTCATCAAAGAAAGAATTCAGAAAGTGTCACTCCAAAACATACAAATGGGTATGTATGGTGCCTGTTAGAATACCAAAGTGTCTGCTGGCCTCCAGCCTCTGGACTTCTTTTCAGCTCTTCTCACCCTGCAGCTACCTATGCTTCTCCAGTTCATGGGCTTCCCTTCCCTAGCTCCTCATGCCTACATACCGTCTCAGCCATCCCCTCTCTCTTGTCTTCCTCTCTCGCCCAACTCTCTCCTCTCATGACCTGTCTAACTCTGCTGGCCATGTTCAGTCTTCTGCTTTCTCTCCCTGCTCTGCACTCTCCCAGATGCCCCGAGCTGTTCTCTCCCCCTCGTCTACAATAAAATCCTTCCCCTCAACCACACCTTGGAGCAGTCACGTCCTCATTTTACACAGAAAGCAAGCATTCAACACACACACATACATAATGATGTGTGTGTATATATATATATACACATACATATACATATATATGTATATATATATAGAGAGAGAGAGATGTATTAGAGGTATTTGAGTGATTATTCTGCTGTTTCTACTTTTCTGTATGTTGAAAGAATTTATACTTAATATGCTGGAAGAAGTAAAAGAACTCTTCGAGTACACACAGACCTTTTATGTAATGCTAAAAATAGGACTTTCCTAAAAATAGGAAATGGTTAAGCCTGGTTCTGCTTGCCTTTAGCCCCATTAATTGCCTTTAATGCCTTTAAACACAGGACTCTGAGGCAGGCTGATTTTGTGAGTTCAAGGTCAGCCTGGTCTATATAGTGAGGTCCAGGCCAGACATGGCTACATAGTGAAACTCTGTCTAAAAAGAAAAGAGAAAGAAAAATGGAAATGTTATTGGCTGCTGGGGCAGGGAAGTCAGTTTTCTTCACTGGTATCATGGTAGGTGGATGGCTCCCTACCATGTAGTGGAGACACTACATGGACTCTGGGTTATAAAAGAGAAGAAAGGGCTGGAGAGGTTGCTCAGTGGTTAAGAGCCAGGCCCCATGGGGTGGTATAAAACCATCCATAACTCCGGTTCCAGGGATTCCTGTTGCAGGAGAATTATCTGTACAGCCATTCCACTGCACCAATAAAGAAACCTGAATCTAGGATGGAGTCAGCGATTGGCTGGCCGGAATTAGCCATAAAATTCTTAGAGGACTTTGCAGGATAACTAGAGAGGACAGGAAGAGACTCAGGAGGAGTTCAGAAGAATTTCCAGGACTGGAGGGTCCAAGAAATGTGGAGAGTTGGCCAATTGCTTCGTTTTCCTTTATTTCAGTTTCTGACTCCTGAGTTTTTATTATACTAGAATAAATTAAGTAATCATTTCATCCAGCAGCTACAAAATCCAGTGTCTCTTTCTGATCTCTGTAGGAACCAGACATGCCAGTGGTACACATACATACATGCAAGAAAACCACTCATAGACATAAAATAAAAATAAATACATAAATAAACATATTTCTTTTGTGCCATATGTATACATATATATGTATATATGGCAAAATGAGAGCCAAAGTACAAAATCATTTAAACACAAGTGGCAAATGGGCCAAGCCTTGAATGGATTTACTCAACAACTGAGCAATTGTCTTTTTCAAATTCTATTCCAAACTTCTGAGGGTAGAGTGGTAAATATAGCGAAAGCCCCAATGTTTTGGGCCCTGGAAACCATTTCAGAGGAGAACCAAAACCAAACAAACAAACGATGAAGATTAATTTGAGAAAGTCACTTGAAGCATGGAAGAAATGATAGACAGCAGTGTCCTTGGGACTGAGGTATGTGGAAGCCTATCCCAAGGGGATGTTGTATGTGGAGAGACATGAATGACAATCAGAGTCACAGGGGTGTGGGAACAACTCTTGAATCTCCCTGTCCTCCAGTCTTCAGAAAGAGACCCCAGAGTGCAAAGTGCACTGGGAGCTAGCCAGCATAAAAAGATAATGTAAATTAAATGTCATAGGACAAGGGATGCTCCGGCATGGACTGCCGTGTGAAGGATGATACAGAACACAATCAGCCCCTTATTACAACAAATTGTCGCCCACGTGGTCAACTAAAATCCACTTAAAACCTGAGAGGGCTTAGAAAGGAATTCTAGACACAAAAATACAGAGTTTAATGCCGCTTCTTGCTGTTTGCTTGTGTCGCAGCTCCTTCAAGAGAACTTTTCCTGACTCAGCGTTAACAGGGAAAAAGCCATGCCACTCTGAAATGCTGGCTTTCTGGGTCGTGCTGCCAGTGAGACCTCTGGATCTATCAGGAGACTGAGCATTTGAATGGGGTTTTTGAGCAACGTGCTACAGCTTGCTTGGTGGCAACTGGACCAGCTATGTGCCTAAAACTGGGGCAATGTGCATGGCTTGCAGAGATGGTAAACAGACTTCCACCAGGTTGGACCATACAGAGCAAGCAGGAAGTACTGTATGTACCCTAGTAATGCCACAGCTTACGTTTTTAAGATGCACTTAGCATTTTAAGAAGCACTCCTGGACAGTAAAGAATTACAGATATGCAAAAAAGACAAATTCAAATGGAAAAGACCTTTAAATGGGTCACAGTGTTGGATAAATGTATGTAGGCTTGGGAGAGAAATGAAAAAGAGTACAGAGAGTTATAAAAGGAAGTAAATGGTTTATAAAAAATTAGAACAAAGTCTTTAAAGAGACAAAGTATAGACAGTCACAGATTAAAGGAGTTTTAAAAAGTAATAGAGTAAGAAAAGACACATAAAGATGGGATCTACAAAGAGAGTCTGGATTATATATATTATTGTGAATCCAATGACGAGGCATTCAGGAAAGGGTGAAATTCTGGTAGCTGTAAGAGCATAATGGTTACCAGGGTTCAGACAATGGGGGATTAGGGGGTTCTCAGGAATATGAAGACATGTGTATGATTCTGTTTTGTAATCACCAATTTGTATCATTGTTCATCTGTCCCATAAAAGCCACACCACCAAGAGTGACTGCTAATGTAAACAATGGGCCAGGAGTAATCACGATGTGTCCAAGAAGCTTATCAGCTGTATCCCATGACCACTCTAGTGACAGGGTGCACAGTGAGGAGGTTACACTTGTGTAGGATGCAGTATTTGGGAAATAAATGTCGGTACTTTCTGTTCATGTTTGTGTGTGTGAAACTAAAACTGTCATAGAAAATAAAAAGTATCAAACAAACCAAGATCATCTGCTTTTTGTTTGTGGATCGCCAAAGCAAAGATGTTTTCTCCTAGCCTATCAGGCTCTGAAGCCTTGATATCCAAAAGCAGACTCTCATCCATGTTCTCTCTAATATGGCTCTCCCATTCACCTTTAAAATGCTGCCTCCCCAGCTTACAGAATGGGAAAAGATCTTCACATACCCCTCATCAGATAGAGGTCTGATCTCCAAAATATACAAAGAACTCAAGCAGTTGGTCATCAAAAGAACAAATAATCCAATAAAAAAAATGGAGTACAGACCTAAACGGAGAACTCTCAACAGAGGAATCTAAAATGGCTGAAAGACACTTAAGGAAATGTTCAACAGTTTTAGCCATCAGAGAAATGCAAATCAAAACAACTCTGAAATTCCATCTTACACCTGTAAAAATGTCCAAGATCAAAAACACAATTTATACTGGAGAGGATGTCTCCATTGCTGGTGGGAGTGCAAACTGGTACAGCTGCTTTTCATATTAGTATGGTGATTTCTCAGAAAATTAGGAAACAATCTACCTCAAGACCCAATAATACTACTTTTGGGTATATACCCAAAGGATGTTCAATCATATAAGGACATGTGCTCAAGTATGTTCATAACGGCATTGTTTGTCATAGCCAGAACCTGGAAACAACCTAAATGCCCTTCTACCAAAGAATGGATAAGAAAAATGTAGTACATTTACACAATGGAGTACTACACAGTAGAAAAAAATGATGACATCTTGAAATTTACAGGCAAATAAATGAATCTAGAAAACATCATATTGAGTGAGAAAAGAAAATTATCATATGTACCCACTCATAAGTGGTTTTTAGATATAAAGCAAAGAAAACCAACCTACAAATCACAATCCCAAAGAACCTAGACAACAATGAGGACCCTAAGAGAGACATACATGGATCTAATCTACATGAGAAGTAGAAAAAGAGAAGGTCTCCTGAGTAAATTGAGAGCATGGGGACCATGGGAAAGAGTTGAAGGGGAGGGGAGAGGCAGGGAGGGGAGCAGAGAAAATGTAGAGCTCAACAAAAATCAATAAAAAAATAAAGTTGCCATCTAAACATTTGTGTTCTTTTTGTTTGTTTGTTTGTTTTATTTTTTATTGATATTTATTGAGCTCTACATTTTTCTCTGCTCCCCTCCCTGCCTCTCCCCTCCTCCCTTCAATCCTCCCCCAAGGTCCCCATTCTCTCAATTTACTCAGGAGATCTTGTCTTTTTATACTTTCTACTTCCCATGTAGATTAGAACTGTGTAAGTCTCTCTTAGTGTCCACATTGTTTCTGTCTAAGTTCTCTGGGATTGTGGTTTGTAGGGTGACTTTCTTTGCTTTATGTTTTAAAAGCACCTATGAGTGAATAGATGTGATAATTGTCTTTCTGGGTCTGGGTTACCTCACTCAAAATAATGTTTTCTAGTTCCATCCATTTTCCTGCAAAATTCAAGCTGTCGTTATTTTTTTCTGCTGTGTAGTATTCCATTGTGTAAATTACCACATTTTCCTTATCCATTCTTCAGTCGAGGGGCATTTAGGTTGTTTCCAGGTTCTGGCTATGACAAACAAAGCTGCTATGAACATAGTTGAGCACATGTCCTTGTGGCACGATTGAGCATCCTTTGGATATATACCCAAAAGTGGTAATACTGGGTCTTGAGGAAGGTTGTTTCCTAATTTTCTGAGAAATCACAACAATGACATCCAAAGGGGTTGTACCAGCTTGCATTCCCACCAGCAATACAGAAGTGTTTCCTTTTCCCCACAACCTCTCCAGAAAAAGTTGTCATCAGTGTTTTTGATCTTGGCCATTCTTACAGGTGTAAGATGGAATTTCAGAGTTGTTTTGATTTGCATTTCTCTGATGGCTAAAACTGTTGAATATTTCCTTAAGTGTCTTTCAGTCATTTTAGATTCCTCTGTTGAGAGTTCTCTGTTTAGGTCTGTACTCCATTTTTTATTGGATTATGTGTTCTTTTGGTGTCCAATTTCTTGAGTTCTTTGCATATTTTGGAGATCAGACCTCTGTCTGACGTGGGGTTAGTGAAGATCTTTTCCCATTCTGTAGGCTGTCGTTTTGTCTTGTTGACTGTGTCCTTTTCAGTTTCAGGAGGTCCCATTTATTAATTGTTTCTCTCAGTGTCTGTGCTGCTGGGGTTACATTTAGGAAGTGGTTCCCTGTGCCAATGCATTCAACACTTGGGTTCTTTAAGTAGATAAAAATTACTAGGATGTATAGTTCCTAAATCCATGAAACATAAATAAAAGCATAGAATTTTTAAATTTATTCCTCAAATTATCAAAACCCAGGTTTGGGGCAGCTTACTTTATTGGTAAAGTGCCTGCTTACACAAGCATGGTGATTATAGTTCAGATCCTTTGTGCTCTCAGAATAGCCAGATGAGTTCAGATCCTCTGTACCCTTGGAAGAGCCGGATGTGTCTTCCTCTGTTGCTCTCCAACCTACTTTTGAGACTGGTTCTTCTGCTGACCCTGGAGCTCACCGGTTGGCTAAACCAGCTGAGCAGCAAGCTCCCTGGACCTGTCCATTTCTGCTTCCCCATCACTGGCATTACAGAGCACACTGTCACACCTGACTTTCTATGTATGTGTTGGGGACCCAAACTCAGTTCTCATACTCGCACAACAAATATTTGCCCACTGAGCCATCTTCAGAGCAGAGGACCCAAGTTCAATTCCTAACACCCATATCAGGCTGCAAGACAAGAAACTGCAAGTCTGGCCACTTAGGCAGATAGGAGACTTACACAGCAAATATATTGCCAGACTATTTTTAATACAGCAGTGTTGCTCATTTTCAAATAGTTGTCACCCAGGGTCATCTTGCCCCCAGAAGAATTAATTTTTTTTTCCTGAAAAGAGCACAGAGAACTTAATGCCAGACTAGGACTTTACAGTGTTTGTGGCCCTGCACTGCCCGCCTTGAACTTCCAGTTAGATGTAAATCTCAGGTATGGGAATCAGAACCTAATGACTGGTCTTGAATCGGTGCTGTCTCCTTTGTCATGGGAATGGCTTCTCATTGCTAGTCAAACCTGATTCTAGCATCCTAAATTTCACTTATCTCTAACAGAACTTTTTAGCACACTGCTTCTATTTGGGGTGTGTTAGAAGCAATGCTCCTGTGCTAGAGTCCACTTGTGTGACTTCAGGTCTCCTAAGCAATTCTGTTAATAAATGCTTTATAACATCAATTTTATTGTTTGAGTTTCTTCTACATCAATAGGATGAGGCAAGACACACAAGGAAAAAATAAGGGGTCAACATGATGGCTAAGTGGGTAGATGCACCTTCTGCCAAGCCTGGAGACCTGAGTTCAACCCCTAGGACCCACATGTAGAGGGAGGGACCTAACTCTTGCAAATTGCCTTCTTACCTCCATGCGTCATGGCATGTGTGCATACACACACACACACACACACATACACATACACACACATGCATGCATACACGCACACATGATGTGGTAAGTACTTCTGTATATGTGTTACTTTTATTGGTTAACGAATAAAGAAGCTGTTTTCAGCCAATGGCTTATCAAAGTAAAGCCAGGCTGAAAGAGATAGAGAGAGAGTGTAGGCAGAGTCAAGGAGACACCAATTAGCCACCAGAAGGGAAAGACACAAGCTGCCAGTTGGAAAGTATAAAATAATGGAAATGGATTAATTCTAGATTTAAGAGCTAGCTAGCAATACGCTTAAATGATTGGCCAAGCAGTGATTTAATTAATACAGTTTCTGTGTGGTTATTTCGAGTCTGGGACACTGGAAACAAACAAGCAGCCTCCTACTACACACACACACAGACACACACACATACACTGTCATGGCATGTGTATGCAACCACATACACACACACATGCATGCATGCATGCATGCACACACATACAAAATTAATGAACTATGAAACAAAAGAAAAGGAGATACAATGAGCTATCAAACACATACTTTAAATGTTGTTTCAGCCAGTGGCTTAACAAAATAGAGGTAGGTGGGAAAACTAAACTGAATGCTGGGAGAAAGAAGGCAGAGTCAATGAGAAGTCATGTAGCCCCACCAGAGACAGGAGCTGTGGACATTATCTGGTAAGCCACAATCATGTGGCTATACACGGATTAATAGAAATGGGTTAATAGTAAACCAGAAACATGCTTAATCTATTTACCAAACAGTATTGCAAATAATATAGTTTCTGTGTGATTATTTCGTGGTCTGGGCTGCCAAGAATGAACAGGTGGCCTCCCCCAACAGGCAGGTGAATTTGAGGCCAGTCTGGTCTACAGAGCTAGTTCCAGGACAGCCAGGGCACAGAGAAACCCTGTCTTAGGGGAAAAGAAGGGGAGGAGGAAGAAGGCAAAGAATTAAGATTCCTTTTCTCCTTTATTTAAAAACAAAGTAAAACATAAGATAAAACAAAAACCATTACATCAAAGCTGGACAAAACCAATAGAGGCCATTAGATTCAGAAAGCCACTTGTTTGCACACTCAGGAGCCCCATGAAGCTACCAAACTGAAGTTACAGCATAGACACAGAGGACCTGGTACAGAGAGAGGCCCTGTACTCACTGTTTCAGCCTCTGTAATTTCATATGAACTTTGCTCAGTTGGTTTGGAGGGCTTTGTTCTCCTGGTCTCCTCTATTCCCTCTGGCTCTACGTCTTTCCACCTCTTCTGTGGGGTTCCAAGAGCTCTGAGAGGAGGAACTTGATGGAGACCTCCCATTTAGAGCTGTGCGTTCCCAGCTCGCTCGCTCTCTCTCTCTCTCAAGTTTGGCTGTGGGTCTCTGTATTTGTTATTTGTTCCCATCTGCCGCAGGAGGAAGCCTCTGTGGTGATGGCTGAACAAGGGACTGATCTATGAGTGTGAACTAAAACTCTTTATGAAAATCATTGCTAAAAAGGAAATTCTGACACAGATCAGAAGATCAATAAGCCTTAAAGAATTCATGCTAAGTTAATAAACCACTAGTGATTCCACTTATATGAGATAACATAACTGGAGTGGTCAAAATCATAAAAGAAAAGAAAGAAAAAGAAAAATCATAAAAAGAAGGAATAGGCGTCATAGTTTAATGGGTGTGAGTTTCCCTTTGGGTAGAAACAAATCCTTGAGCATGCACAAACATGGAAGACCAAGTGTTCCTGGGTTAGTCACTTCAAATGTTTAACATGGTAAATTTTATGCCATGTATTTTTACTACAATAAAAATAATTATAAAGAGAAGAAGAATCACACTGAGATTCTGTGATCTCAGAATAAAATCATTGGCGTTTAGATATCCTGGGCGGAGGGAAAGCTGATTTGGATCCCATTTGTGCCTGAAGAAGGAAGACTATATTCTGGCCACAAGAGGTGATGTGAGGTCAGAGCAGGCTCGGTCCAAGGCTCTCAAAAGGGAGTCCCTAGTCTACTTCATCATGAGTCAGAAGATCAATATGCTTTAAAGAATCCATGCTAAATTACATCCATTCTGATCTCTCAGCAGTTTTTTGCCTGGGATCACAAGGGGTAAATCAGGAAATTTTCCTGATTAGTAACATGTGTTTCCTGTTTGTTGGCTCAATAAATAGATCACTTTTTATGTGTTAAGAATGCTAAAAAAATATTCTTTTGATTGATGTTGAGTGGTCTATTCAAACCAATGTGGATACATTAGGGGAAGCTAGAATAGACACTTTTTCCTCACCCCAGTTATTTAGATGAACCCTAGTTCCTAATAGAACAACGTATGACATCAGAATTTTCTAGAACCGTCCCAACCTTTTGTAATCATTGCCTGCTAACTACACTTATTAGACAATAATACCTGTAACTGGAGGTTTCTCTCCTGTCTGTCAGTTCCTGAATAACCACTCAGAGACTTAATATTAATTGTAAATGTTTGGTCGATGGCTCAGGCTTATTACTAACTAGCTCTTACATTTAAATAAACCCATTTTTGTTCATCTGTGTAGTGCCACATGATCCATGGCTTACCAGTGGTGCTCTGACATGATGCTCCTTGGGTGGCTGCTGGTGCCTCTCTTTGACTCCATCCTTTTTCTCCCTGTATCTCTGCTTGGGTTTCCTGCCTGGCTCTATCCTGTCTTGCTTTTGGTCAAAGCAGCTTTATTTATCAACCAATGAGAGCAACACATATTCACAGTGTACAGAAAGACCATCCCACAGCAAATAACACATTATTATATACCCACTATACACGAAAAAATTAATTTAAATCTTTAAACATTTTAAGTGAAAATTGGACTTGGCAGATGTCTTAGTTTGGGTTACTATTGGGCCAAAATTATCTCAGGGCCTGTATCTTAAGGCCTATAGGACAGAAAAAAGCCTGGCTCGAGTTCAGGGCCTAGACTTCAAAGCCTGTAGGACAGAGAAAAGTCTGTGTAGGCCCATATTTCTATATGGTGTGGCAGCCAGGCTCTGGAGCCATAGACCCCACCTGAGGTGGTCACGCAGCCCTGCACACAGACTGTCACTGCCCTAACAAAAGGTCAGGATGTTGTTGCTCCTTTCTTTGTAATTTGGAGGATCCCTGATAGAGATGCTAATTCAAGCCTATGTGACAGCTAGCATACACAGCAGACAGGTAGATGCGGACGTGACAAAACGCCATTCACCTGGTTACCTAGGAGACAGAATGCTGGTGTATTTCCCACTCAGTTTATGTTTTGGTATAAAAGCTGTTTGGAGAATAAACGAGGGAAATTCTTCAGGCTGTGAACTCAGGACTTCATGAGGGACCACTGAGAATCTCCCTCCCGATAAAGCCATGTCAGTTGTGTCTTTATTCCTGTCTCCTCCACACCGGTCCAGAGAGAGTTTATGTTGAGGTCTGGTCAAGAGAAATAATTTATGGTCTGGGCTAGCACTGGACCCAGACAGTCGGGCTCAAGTTTGAGTAAGGATGAGACAGCAAAAACCAGGTAGACGCCCCTCCAGCCAGGGGGAGGGTTTGGCTGCCTCTCATTGGCTGGAGGAACCCCCACATCACACCATGTCACTTAGCCTATATAAGCTGACGCTCACAGTAATAAACTGAGTTCCTGCTTGACTGGACTCCCTATCGCATCTGATTGTCCTGCGTCATGGGGCTGCAGGAATGGGCAGATAGCGCACTCACCTTTCCCTGGGGAATAAGGAGGCTCAAGAAGCTTAGCAGGTTACTGCTGTGATGAAACACCAAGACCAAAATCAAGTTGAGGAGAAAAGAATTTGTTTGGCTTACAATTCCACATCCACAGTGGTGTAGGAGGGTCCTTCTGTATTTGGGTTGCTTTTATTGGTTAATAAAGAATCTGCCTTGGCCTTCTGATAGGGCAGGACTTAGATAGACAGGATAAAGAGAAGAGAATACTGGGAAGGGGACAGAGCCAGAGAGAGCCGCCGGCCATGAAGCTCCCAGGACACAGACACTGAATCTTTCCCAGTAAGCCACGACTCGTGGTGACACACAGATTATTAAAAATGGGTTAAACAAATATGTGAGAGTTAGCCAATAAGAGGCTAGAGCTAATGGGCCAGGCAGTATTTAAATGAATACAGTTTCCGTATAATTATTTCAAGTACACACTGAGAGCCGGGCGGGACAGAACAAAGGTACTCTGTGCCGGGAACGCAGCCCGAACTCCTCATTTACTACACCATAGTTTATCAGAGGATATCAGGACAGGTACTCACTCTGGGCAGGAATCTGGAGGCAAGAGCTGTTGCAGAAGCAATGGAGGGGAGCTGCTTACATGAATTGTTCCCCATGGTTTGCTCAGCCTGCTTTCTTGTAGAATCCAGGACCACCAGCCCAGGCATGACCTCACCCACAACGGGCTGGACCATCCCCCATCAGTCACGAATTAAGAAAATGCTCTACAGACCTGCCTGCACCCTGATCTTTTGGAAGCATTTTCTTTTCAATTAAGATTTTCTCCTCTCAGATGACTCGATCCTGTGTTAAGCTGACATAAAATTACCCAGAATAACAAGGTTCCATAAAAATTATGTATACCGTGTCTATGTACCATATAGATAATTATTTCTAATTGTAAACCTTATATATATTCCCTTTAGAATTCATAAATATTCTCTAGAAAAGAGTTAGTTTGGAATACCTTGAACCACTCAAAATTAACAGAAGTCAACAAAGAGGAAGTATTTGTAATTAACAACATAAGTGAAGAAAACCTTGTGACCAAATATTATTTGACCACAAATCTGAAGAGGCCACAAGGTGAACCGTCTGCGGAGATGTCTGTCTTCACCGGTAACGCCGGTAATGCATGGGCAAGCTCACCGCTACTGTCCATTTGTAACGTAGCTGCACATGCAATACTCCCCGTCCCGGTCTGCTCACTGGAGCCCCATTGTGAAATGTAGCTAAGGTTACCTAAGGTTTCCCCTGTGGGAGGGCAGAGCTACTTCATCTACTGCTGAGAGTACCCGTCTACAACTTGCCTATAACGAGACCGAAATTCCTTAAAGTCACATACACAGCTGGAAAGCAAACTGTCTTCTGCAGACAGCGGGTGCCTGTGGTCAGTGTGCAAGAATGCCTACAAGTCCTTGCATTTCCTCCCTTCAGGAGGAAAAGCTTAGTTCCTCTCCTAGTGAATATGTTTTTAATAATCTGCTTTAATGATTTAAGTACAATAGACAAAAGGGAATTCACTCCTGAGGTGAAAAACTACATAAATCTTTTGCCCTGAGAATGGCGCCTCCATCCTGGATCCCTGCCGGTGGGGAAAGCCTATCCTGAGCAGCCTGAGGCGGTGCCCTAAGGAGAGAGCAGAGCTTCGTCTGCAGCCGCAGCCACTCTGGTGACTCCAGCCTTGGTCAGACACCTCAACGGAAGCCACAAGAGCAACCTTGAGCCACAGGCACCGCGCTAATTATCTCCTGGATTCCTGCCCACTGAGGATGTAAAACAATGAAAGCCTGTAAGTCTTGAGATGCTCACACGCCATCTGCAAACGAGCGGCACGGTGGCGGCGTGTGCTCACCAGCATCATCAGATGAGCGGCACACTAGAGTGTGCTCACCAGCCGCAGGCGAGAGCAGCATGCTGGCGTGTGCTGAAGTAAATGGGCATGTTTACAGACGCATGACAGAGCAACAGACGGGGCCCCCACTCTCGGTTCTTCGGGTGTTTGACAAAAAGCTGTCACCAAAACAGGCCAGACTACATGTTTTTCCCAACAGCGTTTCTGCCACACTGGGACGTTTTAAGATGGCAAAAGGTATAATTAGAAAGCTTTCTTAGCCAAAGATGTGGCTCAGTGGTTTAGAGCACCGGCTGGTCTTCCAGAGGACCCTGGTTCAATTCCCAGCACCCACACAGTGGTTCATAACCATCTGTAATTCCAGATCCAGGGGATCCAAAGCTGTCTTCTGGCTTCCGTGTGCACCAGGCACACATGTAGCCAAAACACCCATACATGTAAGAAAATTTTGTTTAAAAAAAATTAATTTAGCCTGATGTTTTACTTTGTTATTTTTGGGTCAGGCTCCCGCTATGTATCCCAGGCTGGCTGTGAGCTGGTAATCCTCCTGCCTCCACCTCCAAATCCTGGGATTAAGGACATGCACATAAACCATGCCTGGCAATGTTTTTTTTCTTTGCATATATATATATATTAAACGAAGACCTTTTAGGAGCTATAATGTGGGTAGGTCCTACAGGGGAACACAGGTGTTACCCCTGAGCACCATGGGGACAAATATGATTATAGGTCGGTCACTCTAATATCAGACAATATTTCCAGAAAATGGTATGACAGGATAAGCGAGTTGTATCAGCAACTTTGTTTCCGGAGTCGTTCTTAAATCATGTTCACTAGTTTTTGTCTTTTTAAAAATATTTACAGTGAAGTTTTTATCATTTTAGTAATAACAAGCCAGGAAACAGAAAGGCCATATTCCTAAACCCTTCTGGTCAGAGTCCAAGAGCTCTACATATCTTTAATTAAGTTTGACAAACAGTTTTTCCACTGCAAGAGAATTCAGCACACTATGCTAGACACAAGAAATACAAAGAAAACTGTGTGTCCTTATTCTCCAAAATCAAGATCCAGTGAGCATTTTACTCTTCTGTGCGCATCTGTGTGCACACCGGAGTGTGCATGGAATCAGAGAACAATAAGGCAAAGTTAGTTCTCTCCGCCTGCTATGGAGTTGTTTGTTCCCTCCCTCCCATGAGGGTTCCATGAATTCAACTCAGGGTGCCAGGCTTGCCAGCAAGGCTTTCACCCACTGAGCCATCTCTCCAGCCCCAAATCCAGAAAATTTCAGTGTAAAATGGTTGCTAAGTATAGTGGGCCACACTAGTGATCCCAGCACTCAGGAAGATGAGTCAGGAGGATCACAAGTCTAAGACAAGCCTGGGTTACCTACAGACACCCTGATTAGATAGATAGATAGATAGATAGATAGATAGATAGATAGATAGATAGATAGATGATAGATAGATAGATAGATAGATAGATAGATAGATAGATAGATAGATAGTAGATAGATACATAGATAGATAGATGATAGATAGATAGATAGATAGATAGATAGATAGATAGATAGATAGATGATAGATGATAGGTAGGTAGGTTGATAGATGATAGATAGATAGATAGTAGATAGATACATAGATAGATAGATAGATGATAGATAGATAGATAGATAGATAGATAGATAGATACATAGATAGATAGATAGATGATAGATAGATAGACAGACAGATAGGTGAAAGAGAGGTAGGTAGACAGACAGACAGATGACAGAGTAAATATATAGGTGATAGAGTAGGTAGATAGGTAGAGATGGATAGATAGACGGATAGATGTGATACAAAATATGGCTGTGGTGAGGTATTAAGGACAGCAGAGACAGAGGGAAATGAACCCACGCTTTAATTTATTTTCTTGGGGGAGGGTGAACAGGGTCTCTCCAAATAGCCCTGGCTGTCCTGAAACTAACTAAGTAGACCACACTAGCCTTGAACTCACAGAGATCCGCCTGCCTCTGCCTCTCAAGTGCTGGGATTAAAAGCATGCACCACCACACCCAGCTTGAATTTCTAATATACCATCACACCCAGGTTGAATTTCTAATAATCAATTAAAAAAAAACCTTATTTTCTTATTGACTCTATATCCCACTGAGCTCCAAATTTCGTATCTACTAATTCTCATTTAATGAGAGCCTACTTATTAATGCATTTTGTTAGGTGGTGAGATATCAAACAGTAGACCTCAATAGAGATGCAACTCTCAAAGTACCAAAGCATTTATACATCGTGAGAACAAGTCTGGGGCCTTTAAAACTCCTCACCCACTTGGATAGAGTAGACCATTGATGCACTTAGTAGATGGGATATAAGTCTCAGGTATGAAAGCTATGTCTTTAAGTGGGCCAAGGCCACCTCTGGGAGGAGTTGGAGACTCCAGGTCTCCGGCATTCACCAAGCTCACTGGGGGCTGCTGTGAAGCACAGGTTAGGGACCATGCTGGGGGCTCTGTGACAGTGGGCAAAGGATCAGGCCAGAATCTTCTCAGACTCAGTGCTTTGAAGGCTCTTCCAGTGGAGTCTAAGGAGTGCAAGAATCTGTGCCTGGGATGATGTGTACAGAGATCCTTCAGGATCAACTGTAGTTTGATCTTAATTAATCTTAACAATGAAAACCTGGAGTCAGATATTAAGGGTGAATGCTGAAAGATCAGAGAGGCAGAGCAGCCAGCCACCAGAGACTTCTTACCTCTACTAAACCTCAGACCTATGGGCAAGATCCTGTCTCCACAAATCCTCAGACTGAGTGCAATGAACTCCTGTCTCCTCCCACCTTGTATTCCTCTTTCTGCCCAGCCATATCCCTTCCTATCTCCACCTCCTTAGAGCTGGAATTAAAGGCCTATGACTCCCAAGTACTGGGATTAGAGGTGTGAGCCACCACCGCCTTGCTCTGTTTCTCACGTAGCCCAGGCTGGTCTTGAACTCACAGAGATCTGTCTGCCTCTGCCTTCAGAGTGCTGGGTTAAAGGTGTGTGCCACCACTGCCTGGCTCTATGGATAACTAGTGGTTTAGCTCTGCACTCTGGTCTTCAGGCAAGCTTTTTTTGTTAGATCACAAACAAAATCTCACCACAATCAACTGGGCTTTTGGTGAGAGGACAAGAAGACCCCAACAAAGTCCAGGAATCCAGAAGCCGAAGGGAGTGGCAACAGTCAAGAGTGAGGAGCATGCCCCAGCTGCAGGGGAAGGGGTGAGAAGCCAGCCAGCGAGCCTCCAGAGTCTAGGACAGCCAGACACCACTCAGCCTTGAACATCAGCCAGGCCCAGCAAGAACGTGACATTCCAGTCACTTAGGAACTTTGGAGCGAGATTAATCATTGGCAGGAGAAGTAGCCCAAAGTCCTCCTTGCCCTTCAGACTAAGGGCAGCTAGGAAAGGAAAGGGGAGGAGAGGCAGTGGAAGGCCTATCTTAAGGGAAAAAATTAAAATTTAGATGAGACACTAGTTCCTGAATCAACTCTACTTTGCAACTTAAAACAACCATGGGGTCTTCTATGGCAAAGTTCCCTTGGAGTTTAATCCCACAGAACAACACTCATCCTGCTAAATGCAATTTAAAGTGACAGAAAGATGCAAAACTTAGATTATTTTTTCTTCCTCTCAGATTTCCAAAACCACACTTACTTCATATACCTCTGCATATTTATATCAATGGAAATATTTTTCAGGCTACTCATGTGAATAAAAACAAGATTGTATGAAACATTCAGCTGCTCTCATGAAAGAATATGACTACAAATTATAGCCACACGGCCCTCCATCTAAAGTCATCCTGAGGTCCCGGTCTCGTGATCTGTGACACACTAATAGTATTTGCAGAACACAGTATGCACTAAGTGGTCCCGCCCCCAAAAGATCCACTTACACACGGCTACGATTTCATTGTTTATAAATGTAACACAGACATGAGATTCAACTTCTAAAGGGCCTTGCAGATTACCTGGCTCCTCATAGTTGCACCACCTGAGGCCACTGCATCTGCACCCACAGTTTCAGTGACACAGCACAGTCCCACATCCCAAGGCCCAGCATCCTTTGCTCTCAGTCTTAATGCATGCACATTCGCTAAGGGAAAAGCTGCAGACTTATCCAGAAACGACACCGAGAATCTTAAACAGTAAGGGTAGTGAGGGCCGACAAGAGACATCAGCAGAACTTTCCCATTGGCTGACGCACCAGTCTGAAGAGCGACCGTGTGTTGTAGTGAGGGCCACGTGTTGGTTGCCGGCCACGGGGCTAGCTTAGACCCAAAATAATCACACAGAAACTGTACTAATTAAATCACTGCTCGGCCCATTAGCTCTAGATTCTTATTGGTTTACTCTTACATATTAATTTAACCCATCTCCATTAATACATGTATTACCACGTGGCAGCAAAGTTTTTGCATGTCTGACTCTGGTGGCGGCTCCATATCGTCTTTCTGATTCCTCCCTTCTTCCTCCCGCCTAGCTAAGTTCTGCCCTGCTATAGGTCCAAAGCAGTTTCTTTATTCATTAATGGTAATCACAGCACACAGAGGGGACTCCCGCATCAACAGTGAGAACAAGAAAATGTAAAGGGGACATAATGGCCTGGGAAGCAAGAGACACAGAGGCAAAGACCTCTAGCTGCCGGAACATTGTGGAGGGGGAAGAGGCTGGACCTGTGTCCCAGATCTAAAGGAGACTGCCCCCGAGAGCTCAGATCTGCCTGGTGACCCACCTGGCGAGTAGCTTAACTCTTTGCAGGAGGGTTTTCCATTACGGACTGTGGCATGCTGAGTCCAACCAAGCAACAAAAGTCCACAGAAGCTCAGCTTTGTATTCACTTTGATAAGTTCAGCTTTTGTTTTTTGGTCTTTCAAGACAGGGCTTCTCTGTGGCTTTGGAGCCTGTCCTGGAACTAACTCTCATAGACCAGGCTGGCCTCAAACTCACAGAGAGATCCACCTGCCTCTGCCTCCCGAGTGCTGGGATTAAAGGCATGCGCTACTGCCACCCGGTGAGAAATTCAACTATTTTAACAGCCGAACCAGGCTAAGTCCTACCAAGAAAAGGCTCTTTGGTAATTTAAAGTCTTATGAAGCTGTACTAGATTTGTAAACAATGAGAGTTAGCTAGCTGTATGTAGGCGGATCTCTTACTGGGGTGCTTACACATCGGTATCTTTATTCATAAATACGATAATGAGAAATACATAGTCCAGTAACTATTAGCATCCCAGTGCCTAGCACTATGTGAAGTACCACTATGGCGGAGGCATGAGGAGGCCATCGTGTGACCCCAAGGAAAAGGAATGTGTGCGCTATAGGTAGCTTAAATTTAACTGCCCTGTTCCCAGCTTCTGTCAGACCCTGGCAGACAGTCAACAGACATCTATTGGATAAATAAAGGAAAGGAAGAAATAGGGCTAGAAAAAATGGCTCAGTGGATAAGAGCATTTGCTATTCTTGCAGAGGACCTAGGTCCAGTTCCCAGCATCCACATGGTAGCTCCCAGCCATCTGTAACTCCAGGTACAGAGGCTCTGATGCCCACTTTTGGCATCTTCTGGCACTGAACACACACGGTGCGCTCATTGGCATAAGTTAAAAATAATTAATTTTTTAAAAAAGGAAAACCAAAAACAAATGAATCCTAGTGATACTGTCTCACGACGCAGTATAAAATTGTTCACACCAACTAGAGACCAAGTCTTCAAGCATATGAGCCTGGGCTGAAGGTCTGGGGTGAAGGGTGTCTTATTCAAGCCACCACAAGAGGGCGCTTTACACAAGCTACTGAAGCAGAAGCAAGGAAAGTCCAGTCCTCAGAGCAGGGGAAAGCTATCAAAGAATGGAATCATTTCAGAGAAATGTTCCCAAAAATTCCTTCTCCCCATCCTGAGAGAATGGCTGCATTCATTCCATATCAGAGAATGACATAAATGTTGCATCATAATGGACCTCTGATAGTGAACTCTGTGATCCGTTCATAAGTAAGAGAGACAAAAGATTATTTATACTGATGACATTTGGGGAGGATTTGAAAGCAGTGAACCATGCGAGCTCACATTGCGATTAATAAAACGCCCGTGGCCATGATGGGAAACCTCGAGCTTCCAGAAACCAGCTCTGTGTGCCGGCTGATGCTGGGAGCCGAAGTGAATGTCGATGAGCACAGTGGAGGAGCAAGCAGATGCCCGCATCCATCACATCCTAGTTGGTCCACATCCAACTCAAACATCCAGCCGGTCTTTCTCCAGGCTGGAACAGAGCGACGAATCGCCCATCTGTATGGCTGGAGGCCATATGGGAACAGACATCTATTCCCATAAAGACAGACTTCAATGGCAGAATAACTGGACACTTGGCAGGGTTTGTTCATAAAAACAGAGCATTTCATATGCCTGTATGCTATAACTGATACAATAAATCATTTTCTTTGTGCCCAGTAAATTTTTAGTTTTCCAAAAGACTAAATCCATAATTTAAGACGGTCTGAATTGTTGTTGTTGTTGTTGTTGTTTTACCTTAAAGCCAGATAACTGGAGAAAGAACTTCGTCACACACAGCTGCAGTGTGACAAGCCAGCCAATTGTTCTCAAAACAATGTTCCTTGTTTTCTTCCAAAATGGCATGCTCTTTCCTTCCATTTTTAAAGTTGCCCCAAATCAGTTTTTATTATAAGAAATGTGGAGATGGCTGTGGAGATGGCTCGGTGGGTGAGTTCTTGCCACGCGAGCCTGACACCGTGTGCTGGCTCTCACAGGGAGGTGGGAGGTGGAGAAAGACGATGGCCTAGAAGATCAGAGGCTGCTAGCCTGGAGTATGCTACACAGTGCAAAACAGTTGGTTTTTTTTTAGATTTATTTTATTTTATTGATATTTATTGAGCTCTACATTTTTCTCTGCTCCCCTCCCTGCCTCTCCCCTCCCCCCTTCAACCCTCCTCTAAGGTCCCCATGCTTCCAGTTTACTCAAGAGATCTTGTCTTTTTCTACTTTCTACTTCCCATGTAGATTAGATCTATGTAAGTCTCTCTTAGTGTCTGCATTGTTGTCTAAATTCTCTGGAATTGTCGTTTGTAGGCTTTCTTTGCTTTATGTTTGAAAACCACCTATGAGTGAGTACATGTGATAATTGTCTTTCTGTGTCTGGGTTACCTCACTCAAAATAATGTTTTCTAGCTCCTTCCATTTTCCTGCAAAATTAAAGCTGTCATTATCTTTTTCTGCTGTGTAGTACTCCATTGTGTAAATGTACCACATTTTCCTTATCCATTCTTCAGTCAAGGGGCATTTAGGTTGTTTCCAGTTTCTGGCTATGACAAACAAAGTTGCTATGAACATAATTGAGCACATGTCCTTGTGGCACGATTGAGCATCCTTTGGATATATATCCAAAAGTGGTATTACTGGGTTTTGGGGAAGGTTGTTTCCTAATTTTCTGAGAAATTGCCACAATGACATCCAAAGGGGTTGCACCAGCTTGCATTCCCACCAGCAATGCAGAAGTGTTTTCTTTTCCCCACAACCTCTCCAGCATAAGTTGTCACCAGTGTTTTTGATCTTGGTCATTCTTACAGGTGTAAGATGGAATCTCAGAGTTGTTTTGATTCGCATTTCTCTGATGACTAAGGATGTTGAACATTTCCTTAAGTGTCTTTCAGCCATTTTAGATTCCTCTATTGAGAGTTCTCTGTTTAGGTCTGTACTCCATTTTTTATTGGATTATGTGATCTTTTGGTGTCCAATTTCTTGAATTCTTTGTATATTTTGGAGATCAGACCTCTGTCTGACGTAGGGTTAGTGAAGATCTTTTCCCATTCTGTAGGCTGTTGTTTTGTCTTGTTGACTGTGTCCTTTGCTTTACAGAAGCTTTTCAGTTTCAGGAGGTCCCATTTATTAATTGTTTCTCTCAGAGTCTGTGATGCTGGGGTTTTATTTAGGAAGTGGTTCCCTGTGCCAATGCGTTCAAGTGTACTTCCCACTTTCTTTTCTATAAGGTTCAGTGTGGCT
Source organism: Ondatra zibethicus (assembly GCA_004026605.1). Lineage (NCBI taxonomy): Eukaryota > Metazoa > Chordata > Mammalia > Rodentia > Cricetidae > Ondatra > Ondatra zibethicus. Next base: position 70,269 of record PVIU01004364.1, on the reverse strand, counting down.
GGCTTTATGTTGAGGTCTTTGATCCATTTGGATTTGAGTTTTATGCATGATGATAGATATGGGTCTATTTTCAGTCTTCTACCTGTTAATATCCAGTTATGCCAGCACCACTTGTTAAATATGCTTTCTTTTTTCCACTTGATATTTTTTGCTTCTTTATCAAAGATCAGGTGTTCGAAGATGTGTGGACTGATATCCGGGTCTTCTATTTGGTTCCATTGGTCCTCCTGTCTGTTCTTATGCCAGTATCAGACTGTTTTCAGTACTGTAGCTCTGTAGTATAGTTTGAAGTTAGGGATTGTGATGTTCTTTTCTTGCAAAGGATTGTTTTGGCTATCCTGGGTTTTTTGCTTTTCCAAATGAAGTTGAGTACTGTTCTTTCGAGGTCTTTGAAGAATTTTTCTGGGATTTTGCTGGGCATTGCGTTAATCTGTAGATTGCTTTCAGAAGGATTGCCATTTTTACTATATTAATTCTGCCTACCCAAGAGCATAGGAGGTCTTTCCACTTTCTGGTGTCTTCTTCAATTTCTTTCTTCAAAGATTTAAAGTTCTTGTCAGGCTGGAGAGATGGCTCAGAGGTTAAGAGCATTGCCTGCTCTTCCAAAGGTCCTGAGTTCAATTCCCGGCAACCACATGGTGGCTCACAACCATCTGTAATGAGGTCTGGTGCCCTCTTCTGGCCTGCAGGCATACACACAGACTATTGTATACATAATAAATAAATAAATATTTTTTAAAAATTAGAAAAATAAGTTCTTGTCATACAAGTCTTCCACTTGTTTGGTTAGAGTTACTCTGAGAAATTTTACGCTATTTGTGGCTATTGTGAAGGGTGTTGATTCCCTGATTTCTTCCCCAGCCCTTTTATCATCTGTGTACAGGAGGGCTACTGATTTTTTTGAGTTAATCTTGTATCCTGCTACATTACTGAAAGTGTTTATGAGTTGTAGAAGTTCCTTGGTAGAATTTTTGGGATCGCTTATGTAAACTATCATATCATCAGCAAACAGTGAGAGTTTGACTTCTTCTTTTCCAATTTGTATCCCCTTGATCTCCCTTTGGTATCTTATTGCCCTAGTTAGGACCTCAAGAACTATATTGAATAGACATGGAGAGAGTGGACAACCTTGTCTTGTTCCTGATTTCACTGGAATCGCTGGGAGTTTCTCCCCATTTAGTTTGATGTTGGCTGTTGGCTTGCTGTATATTGCCTTTATTATGTTTAGGTATGTTCCTTGTTTCCCTGCTCTCTCCAAGACCTTTATGATGAAGGGATGTTGTATTTTGTCAAATGCTTTTTCAGTATCTAATGAGAAGATCATGTGGCTTTTATTTTTCAGCTTGTTTATATGGTGGATTACGTTGACAGATTTTCATATGTTGAACCATCCCTGCATCTGTGAGATGAAGCCGATTTGGTCATGGTGGATGATGCTTCTGATGTGTTCTTGGATTCGATTTGCTACTATTTTATTTAGTACTTTTGCATCAATGTTCATGAGTGTGATTGGTCTGTAATTCTCTTTCTTAGTATTGTCTTTCTGTGGTTTGGGTAGCAGGGTAATTGTAGCCTCTTAAAAAGAGTTTGGCAATGTTCTCTCTGTTTCTATTGTGTGGAATAATTGAGGAGTATTGTTATTAGTTCTTCTTTGAAAGTCTTATAGAATTCTGAGCTGAAACCATCTGGTCCTGGGCTTTTTTTGGTTGGGAGACTTTTGATGACTGTTTCTATTTCTTCAGCAGTTATAGGTCTGTTTAATTTGCTTATCTGGTCTTGATTTATTTTTGGTAAGTAATATTTATCCAAAAAGTTGTCCATTTCCTTTAAGTTTCCCAATTTTGTGGAGTACAGGTTTTCAAAATATGACCTGATGACCCTCTGTATTTCCTCCGTGTCTGTTGTTATGTCCCCCTTTTCATTTCTGATTTTGTTAATTTGAATATTCTCTCTCTGACTTTTGGTTAGTTTGGATAAAGGTTTGTCTATTTTGTTGATTTTCTGGAAGAACCAACTCTTTGTCTCATTGATTCTTTGTATTGTTTTCTTTGTTTCTATTTTGTTGAGTTCAGCTCTCAATTTGATTATTTCCTGCCGCCTAGTTCTCTTAGGTAAGTTTGCTTCTTTTTGTTCTAAAGTTTTCAAATGTTCTGTTAATTCACTAGTGTGGGATTTTTCCAGCTTCTTTATGTAGGCATTTAGTGCTATGAACTTGCCTCTTAACACTGCTTTCATTGTGTTCCATAAATTTGGGTATGTTGTGTGGTCATTTTCATTGAATTGTAGGAAGTCTTTAATTTCCCCCTTTATTTCTTCCTTTATCCATTGATGATTCAGATGGGCATTGTTTAATTTCCATGTGTTTGTGGGTTTTCTGGAATTAGATTTGCTGTTGACTTCTAGTTTTAAGGTATATTGGGTTATTCCAATTCTTTCTTATTTGTTGAGGTTTGTTTTGTTACCAAGTATGTGGTCAGTTTTTTAAGGTTTCATGAGGTGCTGAGAAGAAGGTATATTCTTTTCTGTTTGGATGGAATATTCTATAGATGTCTGTTAAGTCCACTTGAGTCATAACATCTGTTATTTCTCTTATTGCTCTGTTCATTTTCTGTCTGATTGACCTGTCCAGAGGTAAGAGGAGAGTGTTGAAGTCTCCCACTATTAGTGTGTGGGGTTTAATGTATGATTTAAGCTTTAGAAGTGTTTTTTTTACATATGAGGGTGCCCTTGTATTTGGGGCATAGATGTTCAGTATTGAAATTTCCTCTTGATGGATTTTTCCTGCCACTAATATGAAATGTGCTCCTTTGTCTCTTTTGACTGATTTTAGCTTGAAGTCTATTTTGTTAGATATAAACTCCTGCTTGTTTCTTAGGTCCATTTTATTGGTATATTTTTTCCCAACCTTTTACTCTGAGATTATGTCTGTCCTTGAGGTTGAGATGCGTTTCTTGTATGCAGAAGAGGGATGGATTCTGTTTTCATATCCAATCTGTTAGCCTGTGCCTTTTTATAGATGAGTTGAGTCCATTTACACAAAGGGATATTTTATGACCACTGGTTGCTATCTCCTGTTAATTTAGTTTTCATCGTTGGTGATGTTAATTTGTGCATTTTTTTCTTCTTCGGGATTTGCTGTAATGAGATCATCCATTGTGTGTATATTTTTGTTGGTGTAGCCACCTTCCTTGGGTTGGAGTTTTCCTTCTAGTACTTTTTGTAGGGCTGGGTTTGTGGCTAGGTATTGGTGAAATCTAGATTTGTCATGGAATATATTGTTTTGTCCTTCTATGGTGATTGACAGTTTTGCTGGGTATAGTAGTCTAGGCTGGCATCCATGGTCTCTTAATGTCTGAATAATGCTTGACCATGACCTTCTCGCTTTCATTGTCTCTATTGAGAAGTCAGGTGTAATTCTGATAGGTCTACCTTTATATATTACTTGGCTTTTTTCCTTTGCATCTCTTAATAGTCTTTCTTTACTCTATTTAGTGTTTAGTGTTTTGACTATTATGTGGCAAGAGAACTTTTTTTCGGATCCAGTCTATTTGGTGTTCTGTAAGCTTCTTGTATTTCATAGGCACATCTTTCTTTAGGTAGGGAAAGTTTTCTTCTATGATTTTGTTAAATAAACTTTCTGTGCTTTTGAGTTGAACTTCTTTTCCTTCTTCTATACCCATTATTCTAAGATTTGGCCTTTTTATGGTGTCCCATATTTCATGGATATTTTGGGTTAAGCTTTTGTTAGATTTAATGTTTTCTTTAACTAATGAGTCTATTTCCTCTATTGTATCTTCAGCACTTGAGATTCTCTCTTCTGTTTCTTGTATTCTGTTGTTCATGCTTGCATTTGTGGTTCCTGATCATTTTCTCATGATTTCTGTTTCTATAATTCCTTCAACTTGTGTTTTCTTTATTTTTTCTATCTCGGTTTTCAAGACCTGAATAGTTTCTTTTGTATGTTTGAGTTCTTTTTCTTGGTTTTCTTTAAGTGATTTGCTGATATCTTCCAATTTTTTGTTTGTTTTTTCTTCCATTTCTTTAAGGTAATTTCTCATTTCATCTTTAAGAATTTAAACATTCTCTTGAGGTTATTTTTTTGTCATTTTCTTTTGGGTCATCCATATTTGGTTGTTCAGGTCTTGCTTTTGTAGGGTCTTTAGGTTTTACTGGTATCATGTTGCTCTTTGTGGTGTAGCATGTGATCTTACCTTTTCTACTCATCTATTCCTCTAATAGGTGTGGTTGGGGCTATCTGAGATTCTGTTGAATAATCTTCTAGGTGCCAGTGAATCCAAAGCTTAGATGGTTGTTCCTCGTGGTACAGTCAATGTCACAGTTCTAGTTACTCTGTTGGTTATTCCTGTTCCTGGAGGTAGCTCAGTGCTCCTGTGTTTTGGTCTGCTCTCTTGGAGTTTGCTGTCTCAGGCCTACTTTGACCTAGGCTGCTGGCTTTGATCTGTTTCTGTAAACCTTGGTCTGGATCTCCTCCTGCAGAGGTCCCTGGAGTTGGACCTGTTGTGGTGGAGATCGCGGACTCTGGATCTAGTCGCTGGCTCAGTCCTGATCCGCCCGTGTCTCCGGACTGGGTTTGCTCCTGGCTTCTGCTCCTGGTGGAGCTTGTTCTCTCTTTGTCTTAGGTAACTGGTTCAGTCCCACGCCGGTTCCGGTGGAGGTCGTTGGCTCAATCCTGGTCTGCCAGTGTCCCAGGACTGGGTTGGCTCCCAGGGCTGGGTTTGCTCCTGGCTTCTGCTCCTGGTGGAGCTTGTTCTCTCTTTGTCTTAGGTAACTGGTTCAGTCCCACTCCGGTTCCGGTGGAGGTCGTTGGCTCAATCAGTGTCCCAGGACTGGGTTGGCTCCCAGGGCTGGGTTTGCTCCTGGCTTCTGCTCCCGGTGGTGCTTGTTTCCTAGGCCCTCTCTGTCCTAGGCATCTCCTGTAATCCTCCACCAAGGCTGGGCAATATCAGACTAAGCCCAAAACAGTTGTTTTTTTTAAAAAAAACTGCACTGGTCAGTTTTTGTAGACTTGATACAATCTAGAATCTACCTGGGAAAGGGGAACCTCAGATGAGTAACTGCATCTGTTTGACTGGCCTGCAGGCATGTCAGTGAGGCATTTTCTTGACTAACTATTGATGGGGGAGGGCCTAGCCACCCTTAGGTAGCTAGTCCTGGTTGTATAAGAAAGCAGACTAAGCAAACCAGTAAGCAGCACCCCTCTGTGATTCCTGCTTCAGTTCCTAACTTTAGGTTCCTGTTTGAGTTCCTGCCCTGGCCTCCCTAGAAGATGTGGCTTTGTGAGCAGAAATAAAATTTCCCCACAGTTCACTTCTGATCCTGCTGCTTATGACAGCAACAGAGAAGGAACCTGGAACAGAGACCAAGCCTCTGCTATGCCTGCGAAGACCCAGGAGAATGCCACTCAATGAAGATGAGATTAAGATAAGAGTTCTTTATTTGTCATTGGCAAGAGCAGGCTCAGGACAGAAAGGACTCTCAGAGAGAGTCAGGGTAGAACTCACAATGCCAAACACCACAACCACATCATCCCAGTCACAGACAAGGGGGCAGAAGTTTTGGTCCAGCTGATTAAAACCATTTAGTGTTGTGTGGTAAAACATTGGGTGTCCCAGCAGGCATCACGTCAGGTGTGACGGCATCAGGATGTTCTGTCATCAGGATGTGGTTAGCCGGGGGCGGGGGAGGGGGTGCAGCGGGGCTGCAGAGCAGCTGGGTGAGACATGAGATGGAGTTGGCTAAAACTAGAAGAAAATGGTGTCACTTTGGGCAGCTCACACCAACAAGACGGAGGAAGAGGGGCAAAGCCTGAAAGTCCTTCGACCTCCATCCAGGCTCCATGGTATGGGTGCAACTGCTAACACGCATGCACACACATATGCACACACACGCACATGCACATGCTTTTTTTTAGAAAAGAAATTAAAAGTATGAACCTTAAAGTCACATGAATGTGGACTTTACCCTTTTCACTGGTCTCCTGTGAGCCACTGTTCCTGATTTTTCAAAGCCAGTTGTAACTAACCACAAGTTATGCTGAGGCCAAGTGAGATGCTAAGAAAGAACACTTAGCAAAATACCTGGAAAATCAAATATAAGATAACTGTTAATACCTGTACCATCTTTCTTCTCACCTTCAACACCCCCAAGAGAATCAAACACAATGTTCTCAAGCTTTTTAAAGGAAACGATTGATGTGTGGGGGATGTAGGGGAGCAATCGGACACATTCTGGATACATGTATGATGTGGGATTCCCCTCTGTATGTTGTGAATATGTTTTACTACCATTGGTTAATAAAGAAGCTGCTTTAGACTTATGGCCGAGCAGAATATAGCCAGGCAGGAAATCTGAACAGAGATGAAGAGAGGGAGTAGGCTGAGTTGAAGAACTGCCATGTAGTGCTGAAGGAGAAAGACGCCCATCTGGGAAACTTAGCGGGAAACCACAAGCCTCGTGGTAAAATACAAAATAACAGAAATAGGTTAATTTAAGATGTAAGCGTTAGTTAATAAGAAGCCTGAGCTAATATGTATGTCAAGCAATGTTTTAATTAATACAGTTTCCGTGTGAATATTTGGGTCTGAGTGGCCAGGAAATGAATGATCAGTCTCCAACTTCACATGCAAAGTCTTGAGTTCACAGCACACACTGGGTACATGCAAAGTCCAGAGTTCAGAGCATATGCTGGGTACATGCAAAGGCCTGCGTCCAGTACTGGTAGGAGTTACTTTTCTCAATGTGGTAGCCAAATACCTGAGGGGAAACAACTTAATGGAGGAAGGGTTTGCTTTGGCTCACAGTTGAGGACAGACAGTCCGGCATGGCAGGACAGGCATGGAGCAGGAGAATGAGGGGCGGTCATATTGTCTCTACAGTCAGGAAGGAGAGGGACTGGACTATCCACTGAAGAACAGTGACTGACCTGCTTCAGTGAGGTACCTGATGGTCCTGTAACCACCAGATGGGGAATAAGCGTTCAAAAACACGAGCCCACAAGGGACATGTAACTGGAGGTTCCTCTCCCTCCCACCAGCTCCCAAATCACCACCCTAAGGCTTTGTGTTAATTACAAACTGTTTGGCCTGTTAGCTCAGGCTTATTGCTAACTAGCTCTTACATCCTAAATCAACCCATTTCTATTAGTCTATATTTTACCACAAAGCTTGTGTCTTATCACCTCACATCTTGCTTCCCTGGTGACCACTTGCATCTTTCAGACTCTGCCCTCTTCTTCCCTGTATCTTTGTTGGAATTTCCACCTAGCTCTATTCTGCCTAGCTATTGACCAAATCAGCTTCCTTATTAACCAATGGTAATGAAACATATTCACAGCATACAGAGTGGACTCCTACATCAGGGACATTTCACATTCAAACCACAACAATACCAAAAAACAAAAATAGAAGGAAATTTGACCCAAATTTGACACTCAATCAAATGGATGGTTCCTGAACTGACCCAGATAAATATAAAACTTGGTCGCTGTCATGGTAACTGGCATGGCTCTAGGTTAATGCACAAATTCAATTTTTAATCTATTTGTTAGGCCAGTTAGATAGATCAGTGGACAAAGGTGCTTGCTGCCAAGCCTGATGACCTGAGTTTGATCCTCATGATGGAGCAAAGAGACCCAATTTCCTGCAAGTTATTCTCTGACCTCCATGTGCATGTATTGGCACCCTCCAACACATATAAATATTTATTTATAATTAAATAGCTCATGATTTGAAAGAATCCTATGAATTACTTTTGCATAGACTAAATACTCAGTATTTACTCTATTCTATAACCCTTGGTTTCTGACTCTTACATGAATTATTTCCCTAAAGGGGGAATCTGTCGCCACTTCTTTGTAAGACAATAATTATATATCTATCAATATCAATGGACTTTAAAAAGAAGTATTGTATAAGATTTCTCTTACATCATATGCAGGACAACTACTAATAGAAATAAAATTAATTTCACTTATTCAGAACCATAAGGCCATTATGACATTTTCACATTCCAGGGACAGCCTTCCTAGGGCATACAGTGATGTGTGTGTGCACATAGGTGTGCATGTATGCATACACATGTGTATGCACTTATGCATGAGTGTATACACATGTGTATGTTGCATACATCAGTATGACACTGTGTGTGCCTATGTTTGCATTTGTGTGCATACATGCATTGTGTTCTTATATGTGTATATATATGTTTATATGTGTGTACCTGTTTGTGTAAATCTGGGGGTGTACATGTGTTTCTGTGCATATGTTTGTAGGGAGTGTGATTGTGTGTGCATGCACACACATTTGTATATTTGTATACACATATGTATGTAGGGAGCTAGGGTGTGTTACAACATGGGGTATAAGCACATACAGCACCTGGGAGATAATAGATGTTTACTGGATTTTCAAGGCTATTGGCTTTATCAACTATTAAGCAGTTTCCAGTGATACTTCTTGAAGTAAGGGAACTGAGTCAGAGTCCTAGTGCATAAAGGAGGAATAAGATAAAAAGCACAGAATCCTGGTCCATTCTGTTGAGAGCTGACTGTCTGGAGTTGTGAGGGCACTGAAGGGCAAAAGGCCATTGGGGATAAAACCTACTGTAAATGGAATATATTTGAGAAAAAGCATATACAAATACTAAAAACTAGTATGTGCAAAGTATAGGTAAGATTCCACTACAACCTGAGACAATAATACTAACAACAGTGAGCTACAAAGCCAGTGTGGTTGGGTGAGCCCTGGACATCCTCAGGGTCCTCTAGGACTAGGTGCCAGCTAGTAGGTTCATGACTTCACAGCTGTTCTCTGCCAGCTGTGATTTCTGACTCTGTTTTAGTGATAGAGTCACTTCCTAAGCCTTCCTAGAAACAAAGATTGAAATGCAAGCTGCTCAAATCAGTTGTAACACGACAAAGCCACATGGTGATCAAATGCGTGCTTCAGTCGCATTACTGTTCTCTGGCTCGCACTGAGAAAGCAGATGGCTGCGGAAGTTAGAAAGCATTCCCCTCGAGTACAACAGACCCGGATTCCTCCAAACGTCGTAGCTACAATTCCCACAGCACTCACAGGCCACTGGGGATCTCTGTGGCTTTGTAGCCGGAGTTATGAACTTGTTAGCTCACACTAGGTCTCTGGGTCTTAGGACCACAACTCCTGCTTTTGAGTATCAGGGTTCTGGTATGTGATTAAAGTCAACGCCTTCCAACACTTCTGTAGCATGCAAATGGCACACCCCTTGGAGTGACAGTGCTGGTTTTGAGAACTATTTTGAAAGTGTTTCTTCCTTGATAATGTCTTTTGAATGACCAAGATAAAGTAAGAAGGCAATTTCTTAAAGTGCGTGTGTGTGTGTGTGTGTGTGTGTGTGTGTGTGTGTGTGATCATGTGGAGGCTAGAGTACAGCTTTCAGTAGTCGATTCTCTCAGCCTGCTAAACAGCTTCCAGGGCTCGAACTCAGGTCATCAGACTTGTAAGCAAGCACCTCACCCACAGAGCCCTCTCACACCACTGAACCCGCTCTTACACATTCTAGATACGACTCCCCGTTAGAGGCTCTGCTGTGTTTTCTGACATTTTCTCTTCGGCCTTGTCCTTTTTCAGTCTTGACATGGACATCTCGGTACTGTCGCCCTGTATTTATTTACAGAGAATAATAAAGGAACCACGGTTGTATAATTATATAGAAGGAAACATTTTCAACAAAGGACAGAAATTTGAGACAAAGCAATGACCCCCGGCATAGAAGCCACATGTCATATGGCAGCGGCATGGAACCACATCCACACTGACAATGTAGAACAATGTGTCTATTCATCATTAACTCAACCCCAAAATAGTTTCTGAACACAAGTCAAAATCTTAACATCTAAAACGCAACACAAGAACTTCTGCAGTGTAACTATCTCCACCAGAGGGCGCGAATGCCTTTCACATAGTATGTGTTGCGCACTTCAAAGCTGAACCCAGTGAAGAAAGCAGCTGAGGCCCTTTCCACACACCTGGTAAAGCTGCGTGTTTTCTAATTTAATTAACAGTGTATTGACCATCCAGCGCTTCCACATACCACATTAGGGGACAAGGAAATACTCAAGGACTTTATAGTTAACTCGTCTCCTGATAGAAAAAGAAAGCACCCAGGAGCGAAGGTCTCCCTGTCTCCAGCCACACACACACACACACACACACACACACACACACACACACACACACACACACACACACACACACACACACACACAGGAAGAACCGGAAGTCCTTGTTTGATGGTAGAGGATTGGGGGGAGGGGGAGGGGTGGGGGTAACCTCGCCACTCTCTCTGCTTTTTAAGCCCAGAATGGCTGAGTGACTTAGGTACACAATCGCAATTGATGCTAACACAGCACTTACCTCACACCAGAATTTCCCTTACAAGACTTTTCCTTTAACCCTCCTCAAAACTCCTTCTTCACCAGGTAACCTTAGACACAGACCTTAGAACAGGTAACTTGACAAGGATCAAAGGCTCGTTGGGCAAAAGCCCAGACCTTGGTAACCTGACTCTGGAGTCCAAGTTACCTAAAGGCATGAGATGTTTTGACTCGTGTCTTAGCTTGGCTTCTCCCACGTTAAACACCTAAGCTTCCAGAGTGCTATTCTAAATCCAATCCCGTCAACAATCAAGGAAAGCTGATGTTCAAAGTCACGAGACAGCTTGAAGAGAGATGACATCAGAGTCATTACACACATCATGATGCTGTGGTAGGTCCCATTTCTAGCTCACTCTCAGCAAAGCCATATTTATTTACCGTCACTAATTAACCTGCAACTCCTTTGGCCTTCAAAACCTTAGCTTTGTTTCTGAGATCCACTTTTTGTTTCTATGTATGTGTCTGTGTCAGAGCCTGGGAAGCTAAGGTTGTATCTAGGTGGCTGTGAACGACATGGATGCTGGAGCTGAACCTCAGTCCTCTGGAGGCCCAGCTCTAACAGCTCAGCCATCTCTCCAGCCTGCAAACCCTAATCTCCTACGTGCACTCATTCTTCATTAGCTCTCGCGAGTTAAACTACGACAGCTCACGGGGAACGAAGAAGGAAGTGTGAGGTCCCAGTCTCAGATCTCGTTTCATTCACTCTTCATTTGCTGCCTAATGGGAATAAAACATTAATTTCAAGACATGTGCGTCTCTTCGACAACTGTGGCTTTGCCCAGTGTTGCCCTGGAGGTTGAGAAGCTCTCGCGTCCCCACCTCCCAGGCCGCTGCAGGAGGTTGAAGAGGGTGACTCAGCAAGGCTGGAGGCTGCTGATGGACCCAGCATGCTTAGCTACACAGCTGGAGGGGCTACTGTATGGCATTCGAGTGGTTGGGTGAGCTCTACGGAATTCCAGAACAGGAACTGTTTGCCTCTATCCGTTCTGTCCTCCGTCACCCAGAGTGCAAACTTTCATGTCTGCTCATTGATGAGCAAACTAAATTCTGCAAGACTTTTGCATCTCACAATCAAGTTCACCCAACAATAAATATAAAAAATTGTGAAATTTCTGCCACCCACGTGTCTGTTTTCATCTCTCCCTATGATTGTCCTTCATCTAGCTTTGTAATCAAGCCGCCTGTAATTTCTCCACCTACACCGAGCCCCCTGACAGCTCTTGAAGACCTGTCTTCTCTCTAAAGGAACAGACTCCAGCTGAAGCTCTAAATTCCTTCATGCACATCGGGTTTCAATTTCTCAAAAACCCTCCCCCCCTTAAAAAATACAACTTATCTTAGGCTTACAGTATCTTTCAGAGCATGGCTCCGATCTGTCCGTTTGTCCACAGCTGCAGGCTACCTAAGGGGCCACTCTCTTACCCAACTTTGAAGCTTGCATCTCAGAAGGCTGATTCCCAGATCAAGTCACGGATTAAACACGGTGTTTCATCATTAAAGGTCTTGCCTCACCCCTGCACTTAGAACAGCCCAACTTTCCTAACTTCACCACTTAGCCAAGGCCTTAAACCCTTGAGGGAGCTCAAGATGGGAGCACTCCCAGGAAGAGGCAAATGTTGGGCCCAGTAAGAGCTGCTCTGTGGGAGGCTGGGGCAGAGACATTTGGGGGTAGCACAGTTACCTCTGCTCTCTCTTCAAACTGCATGTTCATCTCACCATTCTGCATTCAGCCCTACCCCTGCTCCTCGCCCTCCCCGATGTGGGTTCTGTTCCTTCTCACATGTGTACCTGCCTGCAGTCCAACAGTCTGGCTTCTACTCCACCCAGAGCCAGAGATCCCCCCACCTTCACATCCGCCACATCTAGGAAGCGCTGTGCTAGGAAACCTGCTCTCATGGCTCACGTGGCTCCTTAAGCTTCAAAGGCCCATCCCCAGGACCTGAGACTTCTCTTCCTCTGGAGGGAAGGACAGGGGAACAAGGTGTGTATGGTGTGGTTACCAGGACAGAGGTTTGGTGTAGGAGGTCCTTCTGTATTTGTGCTGCTTTCATTGGTGAATAAAGAAACTGCCTTGGCCTTTTGATAGGGCAGGACTTAGATAGGCGGGGAAAAGAGAACTGAATGCTGGGAGAAAGGAGTCAGAGAGAGCCTCTATGGAGTTGCCAGAGTCAGATATGCTAAATCTTTCCCGGTAAGCCATGATCTCATGGTAAACACAGATTATTAGAAATGGGTTGAATCAAAATGTGGGAGTTAGCCATTAAGAGGTTAGAACTAATGGGCCAGGCAGTAATTTAATTAATACAATTCCTGTGTGGTTATTTCAGGTGTAAGCTAGCCGGGCGGCCGGAACAAGGGGCCCCCGCGCTCCTCACAACAGAGGTTGATAGCCTTCCATTACAGCTCCTATGTCTCAGGACCCCCAACAATAAAGGGCCTAAACCATGACCCACCCACTTCTCTCTCCAGACAGTGGCCCGCCCACTCTACTACATCCTCTTCTTCAATAATCTGGGAGTCTGGACCCGAGGGTTCAGGCCAGGGTTGATTTTATCCATGATGCCCCTTTCCTTTGTAGCGATTAGCTCCACTTTTCCCACACTGACCACATTACCTTCATCCGGACCAGTTTCTCTGACTGTCCTCAGGTGGTGACTGACACTTGGCTTTTGTTTTGTTTCTGTTTTGGATTTTTGTTTGTTTGTTTGGTTTTTGGTTTTTGTTTTTTTTTTGTTTTTTTTTTTTTGACAGGATTTCTCTGAGTAACAGCCCTAGATGCCCTGGAATTAGCTCTGTAGACCAGGCTGGCCTCAAACTCACAGAAATCCTCCTGCCTCTGCCTTCCGGGTGCTGGAATTAAAGGTGTGCGCCACCACCGCCCAGCTTGTTTTGCTTTTTAATGTGCTAGCCCATCCTCCTCAGAGGATTCGCCTTCTGGGAGTGGTGGGGCATGGCCGGCAGCTGGCTAACCGGGGCACACTCCCTCCTTCCACAACTGGATCAAACTCAGGGGTCATCAGTTTCCCAAGGAAGTCTTCCAACTGCCCCAGCTCCAACTCAGCTGCAAGCAGGTCAGGCCTGCATAGATCACTTCACGGTCACTAGCCCTGAAGAGCATGTGTGTCTTCCACTGTGCCTGGTCATCGCTCCTGTTTCTAAGATGTCTTCAACACTTGTTACACAGGTCAGACTGACCTGCTTGCATCAATCCTCCTGCTTCTGCTCCTGAGTGCCAGAAGTCGACACGGACACCAAACCCAGCCATTTTCTTCTTTTTCCAACCTAGCCTTACTCCTCAACTTTATAATGAGGTAAAGAGTATCTTTACCATTCCGCCTTTCTCACAGCCAGGTCACAGTGACTGTTCCTGAAACACATTGTTGGTGAATGCCCCCAAACTTGCAAGTAGAGACTCTGCGGCATCTTACATTCGCTTTCACGCATTTCCTCTGCGCTTTTAAGTTCTGAAAGCTTCAAACCTTCTTAAAAGTTGGCATTTGTTTATTACGCAGGGTCTCACTGTGTAGACCAGGCCTGCCCCCAAACTCAAAGAGATCTGCCTGCCTCTGCCTCCAGAGTGCTGAGGCGCCCTGCCACGTTAAGCTTCTTGAAGATCAAGAATACTCTCATATTCTCCAGAAATCAAAGGTCAGTCCGGAGGCATGGCGAGTAGACATAAAAAGTGTTCAGGAATAAATTAATGGAAAGATAGCAGATAATTAAAAGTGTGTTTGCAGTTCAATATGTAGAATTCAGAAACCAAGGCCCAAGAGAAGGGTGCTCTGGAACTGTCTCAAAGTTTAGCTCATTGCAGTGCTTATTAGTTTGTCATGTCAGTCCTGGAACAATATACGCAACTGAGCTTCTGGCAGGCAAAGGTCATCCTCACCACTTGGACTAGAATACCCAAGACAATCGTAGGAGTTTTCAGAGGCATTGGTTCAGAATACCCATCTGTTATTCAGTGAGTCAAATACTATGATGGCTGATAATTCTAAACTATGAAGTATGACCAGGACAGATGAAACACAATGGCAAAGAAAAATGCCCACTTATAATGTCAGAGATTTGTCTCCAGTCTAACAACACAGAGCTCTTGAAGACTCACTTCAGTTGGAAATGAAGGCGAGCATTCAGCATGTACTAAAAACAGCAGATAGAACTGGCGAAGGTGGCACTCACCTTCCATCACAGAACTTAGGAAAAGGTGGCAGGATCTCTGAGTTTGAGGCCAGCCTGGGTTATAAAAGTGAGTTCCAGGAGAGTCAGAACTACACAGAGAAACCCTGTCTCCAAAATAGATAGATAGATAGACAGATAGATAGATTAAAAACAACAGATGGTCTTTTATTGGGCCATAAAACCAAAACACAGTTAGTTACTGAGTGGAGGGGGGGGGATACCAAAGTCCAGCTGAGGCAGAAGGGCCTGTTGGGAAGCCACTTTCCCAGCACCAGGAAACCTCTTGCCTAGATCTCAACAATGTTGGGTGGGGTTATGAATCCTCACAGGGCTCCCAGGAAGAACCGCTGTCTCCCACATAAAGAGGAACCACTAAAATGCTTTGCAGAACACTCATGGGAGGCAGGGGAGTGCCACCGGCCTACCTGTGGGCTTTCTGCCTGGCTCCGCTCACCTGGATTTCCTTAGGCATCCATCACCTCCTTTTTCATGGGCAAGAGTCAGCAAGGGCCTGGCTGCCCTGATGGACTCAACGTGTGACCTAGATGACAGCGTCTTTCCTTTAAATGGGATGCATGGGAAACTTTCAAAGGAATATTTGGAGAAGTTCCCAGAAGAAAGATCAACGGAGGACTTCAGGCTTCTTCCTGCCGGAACTGTGTTTTCTCCCGGGGAAAGGACTCAGGGGAGAGCCGCCAACCCAGCACGGTTCGATAAGCATGGTGAGATTGTAGACTGGCTGGGACTAGTTTAGGCTGGGACTACACTAGGCTCTGGACAGAAGCGCATAGCCAGCCAATGGCAGTCTGCCTTTCTAGGTCAAGCTACCTTATCGTAAGCTTGAGGACACTAACCCGTGCTCCCTGCCTGGTTGGGAGTCCTCCCCAGGAAGCTCACTCTCAAGGTCATTCTTGGAATGTGTTTCAGGCTCAAGGAAAGTCCATCTCTAAACCAGGACCACCAAGAGTCTAAGGAGGTCAGAGTGACCCTTTAACAGAGGCAACATCCTCAATCCCATGTAGTAAACCTGGGGGATGCAGCGGCTTCAGGCATGTCACGATGACATAGCTACCAACTGCGGGATCCAACATGCTGCCCTGTAGAGGAAATGATAGTTTGCGAGTTAAGAGACTGACCCCATTTCCCATCCACCTTGGAGCTGCTGCAGGCTGTGAGTTTAGCAGCTTAAGGAGGTACTAGATAGAATATAGGATCCACTAATTCCCCCCCCACCCACCTTCCCACCACACACACACACCTCCAGGGGCAGCATCTATGACCTAAAGCCATACCTAGGGTCCTGAGCCAAGATTTGGAAGTAGGGTATTGCATCAGAGCGAGAACCCATAAACTTGACGGACTTTTCCAGGGTGGTGTCCAGTAGGCCCCTTGCTAGGACAGTTCATTTCCATAGTTCACGTGATTAGATAAGAACATATGAGATTAGCTAGGGCATATGAGGGCCATACCTTTGGGTGTGCCTGTGAGGACTTTTCCAGAGAAGATTAACTAGGGGGAAAGAGAACAGTCCAGAAGGCTATACCAACCCCCCTGCTAGGGTCTTAATTGGCTAAAACAGGAAAGGAAAAAGCCAGTTGATACTGACTATTTCTCTTTCTCTCCTTCTTCATCTCCCTGCACACACCTCTGCACAGCCTTGTAAGCTTTCCCTGCCCGTACTCTCGAGCCGTCGTAAGTCAGAATAAGCCGCCTTCTGTTAAATTGCTTACCCGGACTCGGTCACAGGGGTGAGAAAAGCAAGTAATAGACCGGCTGAGCCCTACCATGCCACTTGTGATTGACAGACAGTGAGGACCATGACATGGATGTTCACAGGTGGCCTTGCACAGTCCCAGCCTAGATTTCCAGGGAAACCCAAACGTGTGTGTGCAATGCAGCTCACGTCCATTTTAGGAGGCAATACGCTAAGTGGGCAAGGTGGCATGTGCTTTTAATCCCAGCACTCAGGAGGCAGAGTCAGGTGGAGCTCTGTGAGTTCAAGGCCATCCTAGTAAATATATTGAGTTGTAGGCTACCCAGGGCTGCATTGGGAGAGCCTGCCTGGAAGAGGAGAGGAGGAGGAGGAAAGAGAGAAATGGTGTGACCTCTCTTCAGAAGACAGTCTACAGTTCTAAGAAAATTCATTGCTATAGTTGTCTTGCTGTTCTAGCCTCACCCCTACCACATATATATTTAATAAAAAAGATTTCTTATTGTAATAAAGAATTTGAAGAATCACTGTAATGAGATTTATTTATTTTAAATTATGTGCATGTAAGTGGTGGAGGTGCGCATGAGCACAAGTGTTTGAGAAGAGGATCCCCTGGCACTGGAGTTACAGGTGGTTGTGAGTCTGGTGACACGGGTGCTGGGAAGAGCAGGACACGCTCTTAACCACAGAGCCATCTCTGCAGCCCCTTGAAAAAGAGCTGTTCCCGCTGGATGCCATTCTGCCTCCTAGAGATCACAGAAATTCCTTCTCATCCAGGCAGCCACATGCACTGGGCACCGTAAGGCACACGGGGAGCTCTCTGTCTCATTTCAAGAAATTAACACGGGAGAGACCAGCCAAGCCCACAAGTTAGGAAATTCCTTCGTGGGGTCACAGAGGTCGCCTAGGAAATGGCAAACTTGTAGCACTTATTTTCTAACATTTGTGACTTTGCTTGTGACATTTGTACAGAGGAACTGACCACACTCTCCGACTTCTCGCCTTTGACACATGAATGTAAAGACCCTACCACCCGCAGGACTCGGGGTGTGGTAGATAATTTTATTTTGGCTTCTCTAATCTACAGCTTGCCAGAGAGAGCCATGAAGACAAACCACCATTTTAAGACGGTGTGTGGAGTGGATAAGACAAAAGGGAGCCCTCCTCCAGCCCACCGCTCAGAGCTGAGCTGCAGCTTCTCCTCCCGAGGCTTTGTCTGGCCTTAGTCTCTGTCCCACCTTCTCTCAGCTGAGCATTCACAGGGCGTTCCTTTGTTTGTTTTGTCTTGTTTTTTGAGACAGGGTTTCTCTGTGTAGCCCTGGCTGTCCTGGAATTCATTTTGTAGACCAGGCTGGCCTCGAACTCACAGAGATCCGCCTGTCTCTGCCGCCCGAGTGCTGGGATTAAAGGTGTGCACCACCACACACTGCTCAGAGTGTTGGTTTCTGTATTCGTCTAAATTGTGGCCTGCTGTGGTCACAGACCAAGTTTTAGCGTCTTTGATATCTCCTTTGATGTCTACCGTACTGCTAGGCACATAGCAAGGGCTTCATATCCATAAAACAATTTTTATTCCTTTTTATTACACTTGGGTATATTTGGCTGTGGAAATCATGGGTGGGTGTTTGAGTTTTTCTCTTATTGAAATAAAATGATCAGAGAATCCCTGAGAGAATCACAAATAGTCTAAACATATTCCAAGCTCCATGGGTTCTGTTTTTAGGGATTGCTGATTTAATATCAAAAGCACAAAACCAACCAGCTTTTATACTTCTCATTGCAAACCTACCCTAGGGTGTCAAAAATTTCCAGACACCAAATGTGTTCTTATTAATGTGGACGTGCACAGTGTATAAATTTTCTCTGAGAACAACAGTCAAGGCCTTTGACCTTTCTCTGCACCACAATGCACGATGCACACAGGGCATAAGGTGGAGGAAGAAGAAAGACCTAAATGATCCACGGGCTTCACAAGCTTCTAAGCATGGTATGACATCATCCATCTGGTTCCTCCACTGTCAGTAATAATGACTGCCATCACAGGAGGTGACTTTGCTGATGAAAATTAGGGTGTAATACTAGCAATCCTATTTAACAGCAACATCTGTATTTGTCAGCATTGAAACATTTGTTAGTGAACTTGACCACTGTTGCTTCCTACTAATAAGTTGGACTAACAGACAAGAAAGCCGATTTTAATATGCGTCACCTCTGGGCTGGGATTCGAACCGAATCACCATCAAGTCTATAATTTCTGGCTGTAGTGATGAGGTCACTAAGGGGTTAAGTAACTGTCCCAAATGGCACAAGCAACCATGTTGCTGTGACAGAAAGACATTATGTGTTCACAGTCATGAAAGAGGAAACATCACTTCTCAAATATTCAGACAAGGTTGTGAAATCAGAAACTTCCAACTTAAAATGTTCTGATCTCGGGGCCCGAAGCGTTTACTTTGAAAAAAATTAGAGTGTTCAAAGCAGGCCCGAAAAAAAAGTGTTCTGATCTTAGAGCCTGGTTCTCTTACAGCACTTTTTTTTTTTCAAAATGATACTTAAAATCTTTGTCCAGGTGGTAAGCAGTCTGAGGGTCATACTTAAGTCTAGAATGACAGATGTGTACACAAGGGCTTCACACACACAATAACAATATGTTGAGAGTTCAAGTGAAAGAATTTTTAAAAAGATTTGTGTGTATGCCTCATGTGTGTGCCACAGTGTGCATGTCACACGTGTGTGGGTGCCATGTGTGTAGGTGCCACATGTATGGGTGCCACATGTGTGTGACTGCCTTCACGAGCCAGAAGAGGTGTCAGATCACTTGGAACTGGAGCAGTAGGCAGTTGTGAGCCACACCAGAACTCTGGTACTCTACAAGAGCAGTCTTTTCTCTAACTGCTGAGCAGCCCTCACAGTGTTTCCAACTTTTAGTTCCAGACTCAATACAGCTGCCACCCAGAATAGACTGGACAAGGACAGGACAGAGTAGCGTTTTGGGCTGGGTTTCTGATCTGATGAGTCTCTATGAGACACAACCCAGTCTTATGTAACTCAAATGTGTACTGGGTAGTTGGTGCCCAACTGATCAGGTGATCTAAATGCTGTCTTTATTTTATTCCCCTGGGAGGGTTTTGTTACCCCTTTTTGTTAAAATAGGGATGTGATTACCATAGCAACTAAGAGACACAAATCTTGCTGAATTGAATCATTGTGCTAGGAATGACCTGGACAAAGACTGAGTTCTTTTTTGTATTTGTTTTAAAGAACAGGGAGGGTGTTAACGAGTCAAGGATTCGAGGAAGATAATAAAATCACCCAAATTTCTGGATTCCGATTAAGTGTTTGCCTAACTTGTAAGTCACTTTGTTACTCTTCAAATGCAGGGCCACTTAAAAAGAGAAGTAAGTGGGTGGGGCAGGTGGCCATCAACAATGAAATACTATTACTGGGTGTAGTCTCTCTACCATATTGTCACCTCATGCCAAAGATAAGGACACTGGAAAGAAAAGGATGGTTTTGGAGGCCCAGAAGCCAGCTCAAGCAGCTGCTTAGTTTGGTACTAGTGGAAACCTTCCTTTCAGGAGCCCTGTAACGTTTCCAGTCACACAGGTAAAGAGTATTATAAGATTTCAGCAGCAAGGCAGGCCCTGCATTGCGCACCCCCCCCCCCCCCACTTCCCGGGGGCCCAAGTTCTGTCGGTAACAAGTTTCTCAGCGGTGCACACGTGAGAAGGCCGGGGTCCTTTGCTGGGGCGGAACAGCCTTAAATCCCGGTTCCTGGGTTTCTGGAATGCAGCCCCAGCTCCAGGCAACGCGTGTGGCTGCCATGCACCGCGGATGCCAGGCTAGGCGAGAGAACCCGGGCGGGCGGCCGCATGGCGCTGGCTCGGGGAGATGGCAGCTGCGCTTTGTCTGCTGCAGGAGCATGAGTCACCGGGACCCGCGGTCCGTCCCAAGGCCGGGCGGACACTCGGGCCCGGCGGCGGCGGAGCGATCCGGACAGGGGCGGCTCGGAGGCGGCGCCGCGCGTCCCCGGCTCCCGCCCGCCCGCCCGCTCGCCCGCGCCGCCGCCCGCGCGCTCCGCTCCTCCTCCGCCCGGGAACTTAGTCAGCGGTTCGCGCCGCCGCTCGCCCATTGGCCGGCTGCGCGCGCCGCGTCACAATGGAGCGGCTCCGGGGCGGCGAGCCGGGCAGCGCCGGGGCTTCCCGCTGAGCCGCAGTCGCCGGCCGAGTGCGAGCGCCGGCCGCTCGGCGCGCCCCGGCCGGGCAGCGCGGGTCCCGGGGGGGCTCTGGGCGCCAAGGTAGGTGGGGACCGCGGGGCCCAGCGGGGAAGAAGGGGACGCGGCGGCGGCGGCAGCAGGTGGGGGGCCGCAGGGCAGGTGCGGTTACCTGGCCGCGCCTCACCTGGGAGTCCCGCAGCGGGCAGGTGGCACAGTCGCCAGCTGAGCGGCAGCCGCGCGGCTCCCACGCCCCCGGGAGAGGGAGGGCGCGGTCCCCACGCGCCACCTCTCCGGGATGCTGGGGTCATTCCGGGCGAGGGGAGGGGGCGGCCGCACCCAGGCGGTGCCGCCGCTGCCCCCGCGGCTGAGCGCGTACCTGTGTGTGTCCAGGGGACTGCAGGGAGAGGACCCTCCTCCCCCACCCGGGGTCTCGCCGCTGGTGAGCACCGCTCACTCCAGGGGGTCCACATTGGGTCGCCGATGTTTGCCCCCTGCCCTGGCGCCTCCTGTCGACAGACATTTTATGCTCTTGGGTATTTACTGGCCTACAACTGTGATTTTAGTGTCTGAGATAGAAGGGGTCAACTGATTTCCATTGGAAGACTCTTGGAGGTGCCTCCTCCTGGGCTGCAGGTGCTGGCAGGTCAGAAGGGAAGAGGCTCGTTAATCCGTGCCCTCGACTGACTTCCCAAAGTCCATAGGTTGCCTGTAGTCATCTGACTTTTGTGGAAGACTTTAGTGTGTGGTCATGAAAAACCACCACTGGGAACCCCTTGCTCCCCTGATCCCAGAGAACAAACCTAAATTTAAAAGTCAATACCAATGAGTGGATTTCCTTGAGTACATTCTATCTTGCCCGAAACCAGGGGGAAAAAATCAGCTATATAAAGATATGAGTGAAAGTTTTAAAAATTGTCAAGTGTGAGACCAGTTTAGGTGATTTTGTACGGTGTAGACCAAGAAGAATTTAGAGACTGGGAGTGTGGCTTAGCAGGGGCGAGGCTGGGGGGTCAGTGTCCCACAGTAACAGTGAGAGTGTGTGATTTTACTAGCTATGTTCTAAGCCTAAATCTGGGTCTGGAAGATGTATGGAAAAGTGCAATATAACAGTTCCAGTACCGTCACGAGCACAAAGTCTGCCGCCTAAGAACCCAAAATGTTGAGAGTCTTGGATGCCGAAGTCATTTTCTTTTGCCCCGAGCTTTCCCAGTGAGCAGGTCCACTCTTGAAGAGCTTAAGAAATGACAGTTAATCCCCCAGGTAACTGGGCCTGAGCGATTTAAAACCTTAAGCCCTAACATGCCTGCCGCTGCTAGGAGCTAAAAGTGGGGCGGGGAAGCAGAGTTGTCAGTGAGCACACTTTGAGTCACGCCGCTTCTCTTATGCCTCGTTTCCCAAGCAGAGGGACGTAATCTTTGTGTTGTTAGACTGAGTGTTCTTTGAAACTTCCGGGTTCCAACATGAACCTCAAATACACGTGTTCACACTATGAGCAATTGCCTTTGACATGTTGAGTTTTGTTTTTCAGCCTGCTGGGCATCCCCTTCACAATTCCCCACTACTGTCTTAATTTTCATAATCCTCGGGGTGAAAACATCAACATGAATTAAACAAAGCTCTCAGCAATAAAGTTCGGAAAGGACACCAGGTGACCTAAAGTGTTTTAGATGACCATGTGGGTGTTTGCCCTCAGGGACCTGACACTTCCGTTTGTTTTCTGAATTTGAAAGGGAAAAGGTTTTTTTAAAACTTATGATTTATTCTTCAGAAAATTTTAACCTGTAAACGTTTCTTGAAATTGTCGTATAGAAATATATTGTGTTCATTTTTATTTTAACTGTTCATGCAAAACCCAATGCCTGATTTTTGTTTGGTGTCTCTCGTCGAATTTCCATTTTCTTTTTCTCTCTCCCAGCATCCCTGTGTTGCTCTCGGATGTTATCGGAAACTAATGGGTTCTGATTCTGTTGTGTTTCTCGACACTGGTGGATGGTTGGTTGGCTTGTTATACACTATGCTCTCCGCTATGCCTAGTCCCAGAGCTCTGGTGTACCAGCAAACAGCTGGGTTCTGTGGCCTCCTAAAAGACACCAGTGCTGTCTAGAATTTCCCAAAACGGTTGTGGATTTTCTCCCAACCCATGTTGTGACTCTTTATTTGCATACTTATTGCAGTTGGCTGCTTTCTACTTTTTCAACTGCTTATTTTCTTTAAAAAAAAGAGAGAGAGAGAGAGACGTTACTGTGCATGTGTGACGTGTGTGTGACGCGTGTGTGACATGTGTGCAGGCTCTTGCATGGTACAACACACATGTGGAGGTCAGGATAACTCTGTGGAGTCTCAGGGACTGAACTCTGGCATCGGGCTGGTTCTGCAGCTGTGTTTGCCTGCTGGGCTGTCTCCCCGGCCCTCAGCTGTCATGTCTACGCTCTCTTCACACCTCCATTGATTTCATTTTCTTTGCAAAACAGTTCTTTTACCAGACATGATAACCATTTTTTTTCTGCATCATTGAGATTGATCTTAAATAAAATTGGACTAACTCCACCGATGCGTCCATGCGCTGGTCATTTGGAAATCAGGTGATAGTGAACTCCCTCTTCTGAGAGTTCCCTTTCTTTAGAGTTCTACTCTCACTTGCAGCACAGTTAAGTTTGCTCCTTCAGTGCTCTTGAGAGAGCAAAGGGAATGAAAGTGAGCCCTGCTCATCCTTGACCTTTTCCTTCTGCTCGCTGACCTTCAGGCGGCCTTTGTGGGTCACATGACTCCTCTTGTCCCTTTCCAGACTGCCTGTTTGAACTACATTTGTTGCTGCTTTGAGTTCAGACCACTTTACAGTTCTTTCCTGCCTAGACGTCTGTCTGTCTGACCCACCTTTCCCACAGGGCCTCTCTACAGTGCCCCCCATCAAACACGGGAGCTGCCCATGCCCGGTTGTTTTTGTTGCTTCCAGCTCCACAGCCTCCTAAGTGCTGTGGTGAAAGGCTGAGACTGCTTTGCCCCTCTCTGGTGGAGATCCACTTCTTTACTGTTAGTCATTTCGTCATTTCCCTTAATTCTGACTGTGCAGGATTAAGAGCACATCTGAGCCTTCCTTTATTATCTCTCTTCAAACCTTTTTTCAGCTTTTTGCAACATTCCCTTACCACACACAAAATCTCCTGCAAATTTCAAATCAGAATTCTTCAGACTTTGCCTGAGAGCGTGACGCTTGCACGCCGGAGGGCTTGTATCTGACCTTTGCCGTCACTTTGGATGAGTTGCTGGCTTAGTTAAGATTAGCTCTCAGTCAGCAATCACAGAACAGTGACCTAAACAAAGTGATGTTTGCTTCCCTTTCGCAGTTAGTAAAAGAGTTAATTGACAGCTAGGCACAGTGATAATGCTAGTAACCCTAATATTCGGGACAGTAACACAGGAGGATTACTATAAATCCAAGCCAGCCTGGGCTACATAGTGAATTCTGATCCAGCCTGGGCTACATAGTAAGAGCTCGTCTCATCCATGACACCCCCCCCCATACACACAGTTATGGACGGACAAGCAAGAGGTAATGGCTCTGTTGTCATCTGGGAACACTGGTTCCATTTATTGGCTCTAGCATACATACTGTAAGGCCCTTATAGTCCAAGGGGGAAGCCTTAGTTACCACAGCCTAGTTCCAGCCGGCAGAAAGAAGGCCTGGAAGGAGAGGGGAAGGCATCAGCTTGCAGTCTCGTGAGAAAACTTGTTGGGCGCCCCCAGATAGTACATCTCACTGCCTAGAAGGTCGTGCTCATGTGGCCATAGTTAGTCCCAGGCGCAGAGTGCGGGGGTTCACATGCCTGGGAAAGACAGGGGTGGCAAGTATCCGAACACGGTTTCTTTAATTTTAAATTTTTTCCCTTTTTCTTTGTGTGAGGGAGGGGTGTGTGGGAGGGCTAGATGAGAGCTTCCAAGGGCCAGACTTTCTTCTTCCATATTGTTTTTGAGATAGTCTCTTGTTATTTTGACTGCTGCGCAGGTCGGTACTCTTGTCTTCCATTGCTTCGGATGGCTGGGCTGGGGAACACAGAGGCAGGGTGGCTGCATCTGGGAGGAATCTAACTCAGGTCACCAGCAAAGGCTGTTGACCTCTGTCACACTTCCTGTCTTGTTTTTAAATATGAGCGTCTTGGGGATCTTAGTTTTTTGTTGTTTTTGGTTTGGTTTGGTTTGGTTTTGGTTTTTCGAAGCAGGGTTTCTCTGTGTAACAGTCCTAACTGTCTTAGAACTAGCTCTTATAGATCAGGCTGGCCTCGAACTCACGGAGATCCGCCTGCCTCTGCCTCCTGAGTGCTGGGATTAAAGGCGTGCGCCAACACAGCCCTGCTTAGTTGTTTCTTTTTGTTTGTTTGTTTGTTTTTTAACATTACCTTACTGTGTAACCCCAATTGGTCTGGAACTTACTATGTAGACCAAACTGGCCTTGAATTCACAGAGATTGACTTGTTTCTGCCTCCCAAGTGCTGGGATAAAAGGCGTGTGCTACCATTCCTGGCCTAACATGTTTAATACATACTTTCAATCTTAAAAATATAGGATTTTTAAGATCTGCTGGATGTGGTGGCACATGCCTTTAATCCCAGCCCTCGGTAGTGTGTGGATTTCTGCATTCCATCAGGATAGATAAAAAGTCTCAAACCCAACATGTTAACGTGGTCTGTATGTGTCAACATGTCTTCAATAAATGTCTTTATAGCCCTGCATATTCCGTCTCCATGAACTAATCCCAAGATGACACATTATTGGTTTCAAATCCTATTTTAAGTGTTTGAGCATTTGCCCCAGTCGGTGGTTATCATATTGTTGGATAATACCTTGTCGTGGGACAGAGATAGGTGTTTGAGTGGCAGAAGCAATGATTGTTATTTGTTGAGACGGGGGTCTCTATGTGTAGCCTTGGATTTCCTGGAACTCCCCCTTAGACCAGGCTGTCCTTGAACTCAAGATCCACCTGCCTTTGTCTTCTTAGTGCTGGAATTAAAGGCCTGTGCCACTGTGCCAAGTTTAGCAATGTATCATTTACTCAATGTCAGCATGTATTTCTTAAATTAAAAACAGCATAGATTAAACAATGGCTCATGAAATCAAATGGGCCTCGGCAGGAATTCTGAATCTGTCACTCCCTGGATATAAAGCCTCTTGCTCAGTGGGTATGTAAAGCTTCTCTCTCCCTGTGTGCACAGCCTCTGTGTGTACAGCCGTTCAGTTAGTGGGTATGTACAGCTTCTCTCACTCGTAGCTTCCTGATCTGTAAACTGAGGTACTAAGGACACAAGGTGAATAAGGGGGAACATCTTATATGAAATGTGCGATACTGTGTCTGGCAAAGGAAGTGGTAACTTTCCCAACTTAATTTGACCTAGCTTTTTTCATGAACCCTCTATTTTAAAAGTTATATTTTTGTTTTGTTTTGTTTCATTTTTTCAAGACAAGGTTTCTCTGTGTATCCCTGGCTGTCCTGGAACTCACTCTGTAGACCGGGCTGGTCCTGAACTCAGAGATCCACGTGTCTCTGATTCCCAAGGTGTTAGGATCAAAGGCATTTGCCACCACTGCCTGCTAAATAGAAGTATTTTTGTACTGATCATTGTATCTAAGTGAATGTCCTTAACTTCTCAGTCAAACTTAACAAAATTGTCTCCAAAGTCAGTTTATAACCCAAAGAGCAACACAATTATTCCTGTATCATTTGATCAAAAAACAGCCAAGCCTTTATAGTCTGCAGCCTTGAAGTGAATAACTTTGGGTGATCCACAGATGAATGACTGATGTTGCTAAGCTTTTCCACTCTTGATAGAGTTTCATGCTATTTTTAAGTAACCATTAATGACCTGCTGCGTGCCAGGTCCTGAGCCAGGTCGTGGGGAAGCAATGGTAAGCAGAGCTCCTTCTGGTCTCAGTGTCCACGGAGCTGGTGGGTTCTGGGAGTCAGACAAGCAGCTGGTGAAGACACAGGAGACTCTCCATGGTGGTCACTGTTAGGAGGGACACAGAGAAGGCTGTGGACACGTGTACAATGTGCTGCAGTCGGTCGGAGGCTGAATGGTGACTTTAGAGGCAAAAGCTGACCCACAAACTCCAGTAACTAAAGGGGGACAGGGTGGAGGCTTGAAATGAGTGCAAGTGTGAGCAGCTTAGGTGTGGACCTGCGGTCCCCGGCTCCTTCTGTCTGGAGTTCTAGAGACGGAGAAGTGGTCGAGTGATAATAGGGTACTTGATTGTGACATACCCACTCCTCACACACAGAGAGAGAGAGTACAAAATGAGTGTGTCTGATGTATAGCTGTACAGCCTCACTGTGTGGTTCCAGAGGGGACCACAAAGTTCGGGCGTGGCTGAAGCCTTTTACTCTTCCTTGGGTTGCACCTGCAAGTTCTAATATAGGTGGGTTTTTGTTTTGTTTTCTTGGACACATCAAGCAGATGCATCTTTAACCATCCACTCCTAAAAGCCTACAGGCCAGTGGCCAACAGGTCCCTCCAAGGCCCAGTCACGCTCCTACCATGATGGGAGACACACAGAACGAGGGCTTCTTCCAAGCCGGTTGCAGAGATTGGAGAGTATTTCCCTGCTTGTTTGTTCCTTTTTATGACTCTGCTGGTCAGGACAAGTACAATAAAGATCTTTTCAGAGTTGGGAGCTGGTCTGCAGCATCCTTAGCAAGTAGAATTTAAAGGACGTGGATCATTTGGAGACAAACATTTGTGAAGAATCAGCTCCTCCACCTGCACCAAAAATGACCGTAGAGCAGCAAGCATGGGCGATGTTCCAGAGGTCTGGCTGGGATGGCCTGACTCCGGGCCAATGGGCTGTCCCAATGTCCAGTCCCTCTGTGGCTTTCTGGTTTGTGTTGGCAGGGGATGCATTGGCAGGTACATTGGCAGGGAATGCCGTTTGTCCTTATCCCGTCTAGCAGAGCCAAAGAAGGACAAGTGAAGAAACTGTTTTCTCTTTCAAAAGGTCTCTGAAACCGGCTTGAAGGAAGCCCTCTTTCCGTGCGACCCCCACCATGGTAGGACCGTGACTGATCCCTGGGGGGGCCTCTCAAGCCCCTGGACCACAGGTTATGTATTGATTGATCGAGTGGATGCATTTAAGGTGAATTCTGTTAATCTGAAGATTTCTAACATCTCTCCAGGCAGAATCCGATGCGTTTGTAGCTGGCCCAGTTTCAGTGCTGAGAAGGGCAGCATCCTCGGGCGAGCCGTGGCTTGTCCCCGAGCTGTGTGAGTCATGATGCAGTTCCTCAGAGTACCAGATTTAGGTGTGTGTGTTGCTTGGTTTCCTAGGATACCCCCAGGCAGTTTATGCTGTGCCCCTACTGTGCCCAGGTGCCAGAAGTTTCAGCCACCATCCCACAAGGACCCTTGTGACTGTGGCTTCTTGCTATGTGCTTCTTCTGGTACCTTGAATTCCTCTCAGCAGCTCTCTGAGATCTTCGCCCTGTGGAAACCTCTCGGATGAGGTTGTCAGAGATGACTACCTCTCATCCCAATCGTGACCTCAGAGGACCCTTGTCTGACCCTGCACCTTAAGTGAAGCCCCCATACCTGCTCTCCCAGTCCCCGTCGGTCTTTCATACCTTGGTTTAAAATGGCTGGTTGGTTGGTGTTCTATCCCCCGTACTGACAGCAGGGATGTAATTTCTGTGAAAGCAGACTTTGTCTCTATTCTTGGTCGGCTCTCTACCATGCCAAGTGGTGAGCTCCCCAGAACTGGCACGTGCACTAGTGGATACATAATTTGATCCTATTGATCATCAAATTGGCCTGCGGTACCCGCCTCACAGGATAAGCAGGCCTGCAGTTATTGCACTATGTGTTTACTCTCAAAATGTGTTTACTTTTGGGCCCCCCCCTCCTGTTTTTTTTTTTTCAAAATAGCTGGACATTTACTGGAATTCGTTCATTTCTCTTGCTGTTTCCCCCTTTTTGCTTCTGCTTGTATCATCGGCAGCTGGTATAGTTTGTTCAGAGACCATTTCCTTCACTTCCTCCCTCCGCACCCTTCCCCTTCGGCTTCTTCACTGTGTGTGTCTGTTCTAGGAACACCAGTGATCATCTTTCGGCTGATACTTATTTGGAGTCCTGCCCATCTCTCCCCCACCTCCCTGGAGGTGCCCAGTTGTTTGTACACACCACAGGGATCTCCTTAAAAGGCAAATCTCACATGTCAGGTGGCTGGCTCCTTCTGTGAAAAGGAGCAGGTGCGGATGCCCAGGTGTGCAGAATCACAAAGTCTCCTTCTGTCTGGTCGTTGCAACTGTTTGGCACCACCTGTTGCCACTCCACAGTTTCTGTGTCCCCAGTGGTTTCTCTGTGGGCATGGTACGCACACTCACACGCACTCACCCCCCCATCTTAAGTCATTTGTAACATGGGGAGGTTGTTGAGACAAGATGGTCGCACTCTGGTGATGTTTCTTCCTGTTACCTGAGCACTCTCGGTAAACTGATGCTTTTCTCTCAAGCCTGGTTCTATTGAAGACCGTGGCTGGCATCCTTGAAGGCCTTTCTTCCATCACCCCTGCCCCACCCCCTTCTCCATGCTGCCTCTGGTCCTTGTACAGGAGATGCCGGAGAACAGCCTCTTGTCTGGAGTTCCTTCCAGGTGATGAATATGTTTTCTCATCTCCTGGGCTTCTTGAACCAGGCCTCAGCCTGACGTACTGTGGGCATTCAATAGCCATTCAGGGGAGAGCCAGGAGAGAAGCGTGGCTTGCGCACTCCCAATTCCAGAGATTGATTCACAGACACAACAGATGTGCTTTCAACTGGTGTTCTGGTAGAAATCTCTTTAAAGGTTAGAAAAGGTTAGCATTTAAGACACAATACAAGTGCTATTCATAGATGTCCTAGTTAAGTTTCTGTTGCTGTGATAAAACACTGATCAAAAGCAACTTTGGGGAGAAAAGCGTTTGTTTGGGTTATAGCTACAGTTTGTCATGGAGAGAAGACAGGGCAGGAGGCAGGAGCTGATGCAGAGGCCCTGGGGGCGTGCTCCTTACTGGCTTGCTCTTGTAGCTTGTCCGACCTGCTTTCTTAGAGAACCCAGGACCACCTGCCCGGGGGTGGCATTATCCACAGTAGACTGTGTCCTTCCCCATCAATCATTTATCAAGAAAATACTCACATCCAGTCTGATGGAGGGAATTTTTCAGTTGAGATCCCTCCTCTTCACAGGTGGCTTTAATCTGTGTCAAGTTACCAAAATGGCAGCCTGGTGTGGGTTTGGAGAGTCAATGAGCTTGTGATTACTGACCACGAACCTAATTCGGAGCTCTAGGTTTGGTGACAGGAATACTGGAGACAGCTTTTGTATTTTTCTGGCACAATCCCACTTTTTCTTTCCATCAGAAGTCGGTTTTTAGGTCGTCTTCACAGATCTGAGGCTCAGGTGTTTAGAGCAGAGTCTGTGAGTGTCCACCTTTGTCACGTGTAAAGATAGAAGCTAATGTTTTTCATCAATATAAGTACAAATATGATTATTTCTGATGACATAAATATTGATTTTTTCAAAAAAGAGTAATTTAAGTATTCCCAATAGAAGCTAAATTAAATAAAGATATCTTGGTGTCCATCACTGTTTATTTAAAAAATAATTTAAAGATTTGCTACAAAAGTCGGGAAATTTATACAGATGTTTTAATCATGAAATTAATTTTCTCCAAAGCATGATCTGGGTGTAACATGCATGTGCTTAGAAGTTTAACGTTGGGCCGGGCAGTGGTGGCACACACCATTAATCCCAGCAATTGGGAGGCAGAGGCAGGTGGATCTCTGTGAGTTCAAGGCCAGCCTCGTCTACAAGAGCTAGTTCCAGGTCTGACTCCAAAGTAACACAGAGAAATACTGTCTTGAAAAACCAAAAAAAAAAAAAAAAGGTTTAATCTTGGTTATCATATTATATTCTTTTGACACATATATATAAACACAGTATATCTAATGTATTTCTACAGTTCTCATCACAACTAAGCTTTAAATACTATGGAACGCTTAAAAGTTGAGTTATTTTACTCATATACAACATCAAGTCTATTAAAACTTTGATGATGGAGCAGGCGGGATGGCTCAGTGGATAAACGTATCTGTCACCGAGCCTGGGGACCTGAATTCGATCCCTGGAACCAACATGGTAGAAGGAGAGACTCCTAAGTTCTCCTTTGACTTCCACATAGCTTTCCTGGTGCATGGTCACAAACACACACACTCACTCTCAGACACACTCACTCTCGGACACACACACACTCACTCTCAGACACTCACTCATACACACACATAACACAGATGAAGTTTTTCTTAGAAAACTGTCCCTTCATGAGATATGTGGACTTAAAAGCTTATATACACCTGGGTGAGTATTACTTATTGCCAAAATAAGACTATGTAGTCAAATGCTTAAGAAATTGTGCCATATAATGGAGAGAAGGGACTACTCTCTTTTAAACTACTGAGTGCTTGTCACAAATTACTCTAGTGATTGATGGAGGGAGGGCAGGGTTCCAGACTTGTCTTCCTGAGCTAATAATAATAGGTGTCCTCCTCCACACCTGCTCCAAGCCAGGAAATGACAACTCTTTCCCCCCAAGTCAGAGTACTTGCTTCTTAATCACTGTCTCTTCATTTTCTCAACACCTGTAACCCTAGGGAATTGCAAAATGACACTTTGCTCGGTGACCTGATAATTGTACCCCCAAGGCAAGGCCCCGTGAGCTGACTGCTGAGAACAGAGACTTGCTCTTCTTTTGTAGAGTGGGGAAATGGTAGGTTTGAAAAGAGAAAAAAAGAATAGTTTGGGGTGGGGGACACCCCACACCAGACATCGGTGACAGAGGTAATTTCAGTTGAAAACTAACTACTATCTGGAGATGAACCCTGCCAGAATACCTCTCCCTACAAAAGTGACTCCCAACCTTACCCACCTTGAAGAGCAGTGGTGTGGATACTTAAAACAGAAACCTTCTTTATCAAATCAGCTATCTGTTCTCAGGGTCGGCTCTTCTGGGCAGAAACTTTCAATAGCAGTGGGTGTAGGTGAGCCTGGCATTCTTTGGAATATCCCCACTACAGGTAAGAATTGGATACCATGGTATTGCCACACCCATTTAAGAACATAGGGTCAAATTCCCAGAACAGAACTGTAGGGGAAAAATCACCAGATACTTAGCTGGCAGTCAGCTGGATCAACAGTTGATTGGTGTGTATAATAACTGGCCCTAGAACTCGCAATGTAGACTTGAACTTAGAGGTGTGCCTGCCTCTGTCTCCTGAGTGTGGGGACTAAAGGCCTGGGTCACCAGGCCAGGTCTCTAAGAATATATCTTAATCCTATTAAAAAGGGGAAGGTTCAACATCTTGTCAAGAATGCTAAATTTGTTCTCAGAAAGAGGTTCTTAACTACAACATTAACAAGTAGGGCATTTTCCTTATGGAATAATGCAAGCGTAGAGGACTGTCTTAGGGCTTTTGTTACTGTGAAGAGACACTGTGACTATGGCAGCTCTTATAAAGGAAACATTTAATTGGGGCTGGCTTACAGTTTCAGAGGCTCAGTCCATTACTGTCATGGCAGAAGCATGGCAGCGTGCAGGCAGATGTGGTGCTGGAGTGATGGCTGAGAGTTCTACATCTTGAAAGCAACAGGAAATCAACTGAGACACAAGGTGGTATCCTGAGTATAGGAAACCTCAAAGCCCGCCTCCACAGTGATGCACTTCCTCCAACAAAGCCACACCTTCTAATAGTGCCACTTTTATGAGATTATGGGGGGCCAGTTACATTCAAACTATGACTGAGCAGATTGTGAGTAGGGCCTTTCTTGCGCCTGGCTGGGCTCCTGGATGCTCTAGCCCTCTGGGAGAGGACACTTGGCGGCTGATCCCGTCTCCTTGTCTCAACAACTTAGAGCAAATCTGTCCTGAATCTCAGGCGCATCACTGGTTATATTTCTGTCACTTATATTAAGTCATTTACAACTTGGGCATGGTGGTACACACCATTAATCCCAACACTCGGGAGGCAGAGGCATGCAGATTACTGTGACTTCCAAGCCAGCCTGATCTACAGATCCAGTAACAGGACAGCAAGAATACAGAGAAACCCTGTCTCTCCAATAATAATAATAATAATAATAATAATAATAATAATAATAATAATAATAATTTTTAATCATTTGCATGTGGGGACCCAAACATGTGAGCCTCTCCCACCTTGTCAGAGTTTGAGTTTGTTTTGGTCTCTCACAACCATTGACAAGTATGAAATACACCCTGACCTAGGGTGTGGTTACTTGATGCTTTTGACCTTAAGATGGCCCTAGAGGTAGATCCGCTCCACCCTAACCAAAGGTCAGAGCATTCTTTTTCTTGGTTTTTCGAGACAGGGTTTCTCTGTGGCTTTGGAGTCTGTCCTGGAACTAGCTCTGTAGACCAGGCTGGTCTCGAACTCACAGAGATCCGCCTGCCTCTGCCTCCCGAGTGCTGGGATTAAAGGCGTGCGCCACCACTGCCCGGCTGGTCAGAGCATTCTAACGTACTTTTGTTCCTTATTTTGACTTAGGGAATAGCCGCCTGTAGGACATTTGGTCTAGGGTGGGTTTACTGCCCAAACATCAAATATTTTACTTTGGAATTAATTGTTTAATGTCTCAAGTATTGAAGCAAATGACTGTTCTGGTTGTCTTTGTGTCGTGTTAAAGCCGTCTTTTGCCCTCTTCCTCCCTTTTGTATGGGGTATAAAGGTGTATGAAAAATTAAACACATGCAAACTCAGAAGCCAGAATTCAACTCATTCGCTGAGTTGCCCTCCCGTGACTATCCTGTGTCTCTGTGTATCTTATCTCTGTTCTGCCTACTTAACTTTTCTAATCCTCGTGCCCCTACCCTGGAACGTATGAACTGCTGCAGCTAGGATTGTGGGAGGAGTCACCCCAAAAAGGTGGCTCCTAATATTTGCATTCACACTGCTCCTGGTGATCTTGTAATGGCTTGTTTTTTAGCGTCACCTTGATTGGATTAGAAATATCTGAGATCTGTGAATGACTCCCAGAATTCACAAGCGAGAATCTAATCCCCTTATCTTCCCTGGGAGAAGATTGGTTCACGCGAGTGGAGCCCTCATGAATGGGGTGAGATGAATATCCACCCAGAGGACTGTGTAAGGTTGCAGGGAAGCGCCAGTCTTGGGGGACAGGCACTTGGCAGAGCTTCAGTTTGCCCGCGCTTTCTTGGAGAAATATAAGTAAATCACAAGTACTCACATGTCCCAGAAAAGGATGAACAAGAACTCAGAAAACAAAACAAAAAACCCCTCAGGGAGATGGAAATCATGAGGAGAGAGTATTGTGGTTTTTTGTTTGTTTGTTTTGATTTTTAGAGAAAGCTTTTCTGTGTTGTCTTGGCTGCCCTGGAACTCACTCTGTTGCCCAGGCCGGCCTTGAATTGACAGAGATCTGCCTGCCTCTGCTTCCCCGAGTGCTGTGTTAAAGGTCTGCGCCACCACCTCCTGGCTGTGAGCGTTTCTCCGGAGACTTCTCAAGGCTTTAAGGGAACCGAGAGGTTGGGTTAGGAGACCTGTACGTGTAGGCGGGAGTGGGGAAAGCCTCCTCCCTCCTTGAGCGCACACGGAGACTTCCTAAGTCACCCCCACCCAGGAATTTCCTCTGGGCTCGTAGAGGAGCCTAGAAGATAAGCTTGTCTAGAAAGTCCTCATCCCGTGTCTTATCTTCTCGGCCACACTTCCTTAGCTCTTTCAGTGCTACGAAGTGACCAAAAGTTAACAGCTGTCATTACCCCACCCTTGGCTCAGTGTGCAGTTTCCAAAAGCAGGTAGAGGTTAAAGGTTTTAATTTGCATATTCAAATTTTTTAGTAAAACTTGGCTTTATAATTCAAGACACTTATCATTCACCTATAAACAATGGCATTTGCTGAATTTCTTTCTTTCTCTTTTCTTTTCTCTCTCTTTCTTTCTGACAGTCACTACATAGAGCCCTGGCTCTCTTGGAACTCACTATGTAGACCAGGCTGACCTCAGCAATCCACCTTCCTATGCCTCCAGAATGCTAAAGGCATGTACCACCACCATACATGGCCTGCATTTATGCAGACAAAGCCTACTTTCCCCACTAGGCTCACCCTTTAACGCACAGGCCAGTCTGATAGAATAAACTCTTGCCTTTTCCCCCTCAGTAAGCCAGAGGACCCTTTTCCCATCCTCACCTCCGCCCGAGAGTTTGGAATTTCTAGCCTACTTTTTCATCTGCGTGCCTTGTTGCCACGGTGATGAGCATGGTCAGAATGGAGAGCGTGGCATATATAATAAGCGTCGTCATGGGTGACAGAACTGGAGTAACCCACTGGAAGAGATGCTGGGCTGTGGGCTGATGCCCTTTGTCCTGTCCCTACCCAGGAGTAACGAGGGTGACGAATAACCCACGGAAGTCTGTGGAGAGTCTACAGTACGACATGTGTTAACTCATTGATAAATGGAGAGTACTGGAGGAAATCGTTAATGCTTCCCCGTCATAAACTACGTTTTTTCAACCTAATCTTTGATTGGAGCTCTGCCTTCTTAGGATGTCCAATCTTCAAGGTACTTGACTTTTATCAAATTTTCTTCAAACTTTATAAAAAGCAGTCCTGATGACTAATAGTTTATGATATTTTGCTCCTTACCCATGAATTTTAATACATGCTTGTTTTATGCTTGTTTTAAAATTACAATGAAATAGTATCTAGATTCTGTAAAAGTTTGTGATTTCTGTAAGACCCAGTAGCTTCTCCACACTTTGTTTTTAACCTACGTTGCATCGTATCCCCTGGTACTCATAAACTACCCAAATATTAAGCAAAATGGCCCAGTTGCTCAATTCTAAACAACTGTTTATAAACTTGTCTCTGTTTTAAATTTTGTATTGCTTATTTGTGTTTGTTTAGGTGGTAGGTACAATGTGAAATAATGCTGTTTTAGATGGTTAAGCCATGGTTCATCCGTTGCAGGGCAAACCACATTCGCATTTGATTAGCTTGGTTACATATCAGCATGAAAATGTCATGGTAAGATAAATATTTATATGTAGCAAAAATTAATTACTAGAAACGCTGCTAGAAGCAAGAGCGTTAGGAACGCTAAACCTCTAATGCTGTAACACAGTCACTCTTGAGCCGTACCTACTCAGGACCAGCACTCAAATTTTGGAGCTAAATAAACGAACTGCCATATAGGCCTGCTGCTCCTTGACATGAGAACTCAAAACTCTCTTCCATTCTTTCTTCTTTGCCTGTCTGGGCTTCTTTCTTTTCACCCGGTGACCTTGTATTCGCCCATTTCATTGTTGCTGTGATGGTTCTGACAAGGATTTGAAGGTGTCTTTGGAGTCCCTGACTTACAGTGAGTGCATCCACTTGCCCAAGCCAGCGTTCCCCTTTTTATAGCTTGAAGGGAAGGAAGGCACTGGAGCCAGATCTGGAGTGTCCATGCTGACTCTGGCCCAGGCTCAGCCTGAGTTGTGCTTGGAAACACCTTTTTAACTCTGCCTAGCACACAGCTTTCCAAAGAATGGTCCAAGGACTAAAAGAAGCAGAAGGTGACACCAGATTTGTTTAGGCAGCCACATGACTGTGCTGGGGGTAAAGGAAAGGCGTCTTTTTTGTTTGTTTGTTTGGTTGGTTGGTTGGTTGATTGGTTTTTTGAGATAAGGTCTCTCTCTGTGCCCAGGCTGTCCTGGAACTCTGCAGACCCAGCTGGCCCTTGAACTCAAAGAGATCCACTTGCCTCTGCCTCCCTAGTGCTGGAATTTGGTGTAGGAGGATCCTTTTGTATTTGGGTTGTTTTTATTGGTTAATAAAAAAACTGCCTTGGCCTTTTGATAGGGCAGGACTTAGATAGACAGGAAAAAGAGAACAAAATACTGGGAAGAGAACAGAGTTAGAGTTGCCCGCCATGAAGCCTGCCAGGTCAGACACGCTGAATCTTTTCTGGTAAACCACAACTCGTGGTGACACACAGATTATTAGAAATGGGTTAAACAAATATGTGAGAGTTAGCCAATAAGAGGCTAGAGCTAATGGGCCAGGCAATATTTCAATAAATACAGTTTCTGTGTAATTATTTCGGGTGTAAGCTAGCCAGGCACCGGGCAATGGGAGCCGGGTGGCCGCCAGAACCAAAAACAAGCCCGCGTGCCTCTTGCAACAGGAACTAAAGGTGTGTTTCACCACATCTGGCTAAGGAAAATCATCTTGAGAGACCCAGATGCAATGGTTCTGAGCGGCCATGACAAACAAGCAACCTCTTACTACAAGAGACTAATATCAAAGAAATTTTGGGGAAGAAAACCTCAGATTGGCTATTCTTTTTTATCATGGTTACTGTCAACTGTGCTTACTGACATTTGCCAGTTAAAGTCCCATATCTTTGTCCATCTCTCAGAGGCGGAGCGGGTTACATTCTCTACCAGGTTCTCAAATGTTATGCAATTTTCCAAGAGACTGCCTTCTCGCAGTCCAGCCAATGAGGAGAGGCCTAAAGGAAGTGGAGTCATTCTGTGGGGAGAATAGACTCCCACACGGGTGAGGTTTGCTGAGACTAGGAAGCTCTGCCATCCAGATGGCTCATTGTCTTCCAGGAACTAGGGCACCATGGGCCAGATTGGTAGGTTTTATGGCCCAGGAGAACAGAGGCTGTATTTGTGAGGAGTCTCCTCTTTCATAAGCCGCTATTCCCTGATACCTGTGGGTGGGAGGAGATGTCATCGCTTTGATGTTATCATCAACGTAGAAGTAGAAATCAGGCCAGCAGGAATTATTTCTGTTTTGATTAATGATGAAGCTGGCATCCTGAGAGGCTGCGTATCTTACCTAATGTTAAGGTCGATGATGGTAGGATAGATAAGAGTTCATTTTCAGCCTCCTTGTGGGCATCTACTGTACTGTGTGTCTAAAGTAGCTGATTTGGATACTGTTTTGATTAAAAGGGTTGGCAGTACCAGAACTCTTTCATTGATAATTTGAAGCTGGCATGGTAGTGCATGCCTGTAATTCCAACACATGGGAAGTAGAGGCAGGAGGATTATGGGTCCAAGGTGTTAGCTTCAGCTACATACAAAATTCCAGGCCTGTCTGGGCCTATAGGTCAGTGTAGTGGCATTTCAATTGTTATTTTAATAAGTAAAGACTGCCTGAAGATCTGAGAGTAAAACAGCCCCACTGGTCAGCCTTATAGACCAGGTTATGGTAACGCACACCTTTAATCCCAGTAGCCACACTAGTTGCCATAGAAATCAGGTGGTGCATGTCTTTAATCCCAGTGGAGCACACCTTTAACCCCAGCCCTAGAGAGGAATATAAAACAGGGGGAGACAGCTCTCAGACACAGTCTCATTCTGAGATTCCTGGAGGCAGGATCACCATTTTCTGACTGAGGTAAAAGTAAGAGCCAGTGGCTGGCTGTTTTGCTTTTCAGATCTTCAGGTTGAACCCCAATTTCTGACCCTGAGCTTTTATTAATCGTGCTTCATTTGGCGCCATCTGGTCTGTAAGGCTGACCAGTGGGGCTGTTCAGTCTTTATTCATAAAAGTACAATTGAAATGCCCCTACAGGTCAGTTTTACAGAGCCCTGGATCTCTCTTACTTGGTAAGCTGTGATGTGGCGTGTGCCCACCACTCTTGGAGGGGAGGATAGGAAGCGTAGAAGTTCATTGTTGTCTTCAGCTCTTTGGGGACTCAAAGGCAGTCAGGGATGGGAACTTAAATGATGCTACCTATGGATAATTTCAATCACTACCTTCCTGATAACGATGATCATCTAAATTTGTAGAATGCAGCAGTCTTTA
This sequence comes from Ondatra zibethicus, assembly GCA_004026605.1. Taxonomy (NCBI): domain Eukaryota; kingdom Metazoa; phylum Chordata; class Mammalia; order Rodentia; family Cricetidae; genus Ondatra; species Ondatra zibethicus. Next base: position 31,873 of record PVIU01004364.1, on the reverse strand, counting down.
ACGATAGCCTTTAAAAGAGGCTAACATTGCAGGGACATTTGAAACGTGGATGTTAAGCCAGCCACTGTTGAATACTAGTGGGATGGGACTGAACGAAGATACTGGCTTTGAATATGCCTTGCTTTCATGACTTCCATGATTCTTGTCCTTGAACCCATGCCCACCTTTAGCCAGGTTCTAGAGAGCAGTCCTCTGCTTGGGCAAGCTTGTGATCTCCGGAGCATGGTCCTCTCAGTGGCTCAGCTCTTGCCTCCTCTCTAGCTCCTTTAAGTCTCAGGGTTACAGAACAGTGCCTTTGCAAGCCATCCTCTATCTGGAACTTGGGGTGTCTTGTGCTGATCCGCTTTTCAGCAGTCACGTGGATGTTATACCATGTCATGTTTGCTGGTTGTGTTGTGTTCTGCGTGATCTGTAAGAAAACCCCATGTGGCTGTTGGCGGCGTTAAGTTTAATTAATCGGCAGGAAACACTGGGATTACCACATTGTATCATCTCGTGAAATGCCCTGACGCTTTGACTGCACCAAGTTTTTCCGTGATTTCTGACTCCCCTCACCGGCTTCCCAGGGCTGGGTCCTCACACAGGCCTGCTTTCATCCGTCTGCCTGGGAGGAGCCAGTAGGGAATCTCTGTCTTGTCTTTTGATGGACATGTGCCAGTTCTGTAACTAGGCTTTCATTGACTTTTTTTCTTTGTCCTGAAAGTAGTACCGCATTACTGTTGTGAAATTAGGCTTAATACATCGGATCTATGAGATTTTTAAAGATTTATTGATTTTATGTGTATGTGTTTTGCCAGCATGTAAATGTACTACATACATGCCTGGTGTCTGCAGAAAGAAGAATCAGCTGTTGGATCCTTTGGAACTAGAGTTATAGATGGTTGTAAGCCACATGTGGGTTCCGGGAACCAAACCTGGGTAATTTGCAAGAATAATAAATGCTCTTAACTGCTGAGCCGTCTCTCCAATCATAGGAAAACTTATTACTGGGTTCTAGGATCAGAGCAGAATAGCCCATGAATTTCAGCATTGTTCCGCAGATGAGAAAATAGAACGTGGTCTTTTATTATCATTGCATATATTGATATATGGGCATTATAAACAACCTTGAGACATATTTGATGCTGGTTGCTCTCCAAGGCTGTCAGTACTCAGTCTGCTCAAAGAAGTACACATCTGGAAGGTAAAAAAAAAATTCATTTTATTTGTTAGATGTTAAACTGACCTTTTTTCGGTGTATTTGAGAGGTAACAAAGTTTGTGACTTGGCCAGTCTCGTTGCTTAACACTCTGTGCAAAGAAAGTTGATTCTCTTATGACCTTACTTTGCAGAAAAGCAATCGAGTTGTGTGCCTGTGGAGAATAAGATGTGAGTTATGCAGGGACTGCGTGCTGTGGAGGTGACTGGAAATGTGGGAGAAAGGAAGGGGAGTGCTGGTATATCTTCTGTGTCTTCCCTTACCAGTGAATTCTCAGCATTAGTGTATATTATGGTCAAGTCTTTAAAAAAAATCTTTTTAAACAAAATGTTTCTTTCCCTCACAAGATCTTTATTTTGGTGTTGTATTGTCCCTGTACAGGGGTCCAAAATGTTCTCTGTGTGTTTCTGTGGTTTTTTTGCCCTCATAATCTCATTTGGATTTACCAGGCTCAACAGCTGCTGTTTTCATCCACTATTGCAAAGATGATATTAAGGTCTCAAATCGATTTTTAAAAAAAAGCTTCTCAGGGCTGCCCTATATTTTTCAGATTTTAAAAACACAAACTGTAAGAGTTAACCCGATTCGGGAAATAACCAGGCCACTTAAAGATAAACAATTACATTTCTATTTATTATAAGGGGGAAAACTCATGAAGCAGAAACAAGAAGTCCAAGCTCAGCTGTGTCGCGAGGGAACCACAAAGAGAGAGCACACCTGGGCCTTGCACCCGGTTTTTCTCTGGGTCCCAGCAAGCCACACCCTAATTTGGTCCCACCTCTTAAAGATGATTGGTTAACCAAGCTTCCCCATCACACAAACTGTGTCCCCAATCCTTGTAATTGTCATTTTTTGGTAATAAAACTTACAATAATGTTAATAATGTCCCAGAACACGTGTTACATAGGCTAAGCCTCTCTTCTGCTCTCCCATGTAACAGTACTGTGGTTCACAGAGTGATATTTTCTGCGTAAATCCGCCTCTTCTCCTTTCTCCTGGAGCACGAAGAGACCTCTGTCATTTTGTGATGGAAGTGGTGTTGGCTGCGATGGGATAGACATTTGTCATGGATCTTAAACGATCCATTGGCTTTGGCAAAGCGGAGTACAACATTGAGAAGGCAGCGTCTTGAGAGTGTTGTGGGGGTGTAAACAGAATAATAACCGTTTCATTAGATTATTATTCTACAACTTTATTGGAAGAGGAAATCATGTGTTGGATCATGCCTTTTAATTTTATATTTAACTCCCCAGGGATGTCAGGGCCCCTTTGCAATGCCAGCAATCCTTCAGTTCGTCCAGTTCTAACATGATGCCAAGGATGGCGTTGGCTTTGTTTTGCTGGCTCTGACTGCGCTCATTTCTCTTTCCCTCTTTCTCCCTTTGGAGAATTTTAATGTATTCTCTTTCTGTATTCAGAACCAAAGCAATAGATTTCTTTGTTGTGTGGTGGTACAGCCGGTCATTCCCGCATTTGCTGTAAATGGTATGCCTCCGTTCCAAAGCCACCCTTAGAGACAGTCACAGTGGGTTATGGCAGCTTCAAGAAGAATGGCAGCTGCTGTCCTGTTTTTATGGGTAGACCTGCACAGCACATATCCAGAAGAGAGGAACACAGACACCGGCCCTTGAGCTCTGTACCCCTTTCCTCCTTACCATACTGTTTGCCTACCCAAGTGGTGTATGATTTCCCAATGCAGTTTTCACAGAAGGAATTCAGTCAATGTGTTATATAAAAATATGCCAAATGTCAGCAAACTTTGTAAAAACTAATTGCCCACCAATCTCTTCTCTGCTAATAATTAAGTCTTGCAATACGTGTATAACCAAAGAGGTTTTCTGCCCTTTTAAGTCAGTGACATTATGAATGTCCAACTTAAGGTAATGTCCCAAAAAGCCCATGTCACACAATTGCTGGGAATGCTGAGGAAGGAGCGCTGTAGGATTTGGAAGTATGGACACGAAGTGAGTGGTGCTACAGTGGTTGTGGATGAAGTCATCTGCCCGGGGATTTGCTGGAAAGCGAGTGGGCATTGTCAGGAGCCGATAGTTGTTAGAACTACATGAAAAGCATATGGGGGATCCTCATAGTTTCCTTTTATTGTTGTAAATCTTCCTAGTACAGTTTTTAAAAGAAAAAAAATCAAATTTTACAATGAAAAGATTGCTTGGTTGGACCTTAGAAGTTTGCTTGGATGTAGTAAGCTCAAGGTGGGGTCATGTGACCTCATCCAGGCTGGAGGTCTCTTGGGCTTTGCTACCTGCCTTGGTCCACTGCACCTGATGCGTGGGGGTGTGTTCCAAAAGGCAAGCACAGTGACTGATTCTTGCAAATGCACATCCCAGCCCATCATCGTCTTCAGCTTCGAATCCCTGAACGGCTTTCGCTCATGTGCTCAGGATGGATAGATATATTTTTCCCTCTTCCAACATCCTGCTCCCACCCCTTTGCAATTGCTTTCTCTTGGAGACTTGAGAGTGGACAACAAAAGATAAAAGCATAGTATAGTTGGAATTCCCTGGTGATAGGAAGGTGGACATTCATGAGGGCATCTCATTTCACCCCCAGAAGCGTGAAAGACCAGGAGGCTGTTACAACAGGAAGCACCACCCAGGCAGATTGGACACCTAACCTTGGTGCAGCTTTCCAAAGCAGATTTCTCCTTTCCTGCTTAAATCCTCCACCACAGAGATGTGGAGAGGACAGAGACAGCAGAGGAATCTAGACAAGAATTACCAGTTACTTCAGTGTGAGTCGGGTGTGTTGATGCTAACATGCACCGGCTTTAAAAATTATTTCCTAAGTTTTTAGGAATTTTGCAAGTCACTTGTTAAACAGTCATTTAAAAAAAATTGTTATAGGACTGGAGAGATTGCTCAGTGGTTAAGGACGCTGACTGATCTTCCTGAGGACCCAGATTCGATTCCCAGCACCCACATGAAGGTTCACAACCATCCATAACTCCAGTTCCAGGGGATCCACTGCCACCTTCTGACCTTGGGCACACCGTGCACAGGCATATATGCAGGCAAAAACACCCATACACATAAAATAAAAAACTTAGGAAAACTAAGTTATAAAAGTTTATGAAGTATTAAGCATAGTACACATCCATCACTTTTGAGTTTTACGCTACCTATGCTCTCGAGAGTCTTTGCGTCTGGGGCTGAGGACATAACCAGATGAGTCAGATGCCAGCACCATGGAGACACTGCGTTCAGTGGCACCAGGGAGGTGGAGACAGGATCCAAGGGCCTGACTGGCCAGCTGTTTCAGATGAGTGAGCAAGCTCCAGGTTGAGTGAGAGCTTGTCTAAGGTGGAAAGTGATGACATCTGACATGGACCTCTTGCCTCCCTGAGATGCAGGTGCACACATAAGCAGGCACTCAAGAACATATATACATGTTCCACATGCGCACACACGCACACACACACACCCACGATCTTATGTCCAGTGTTCCTGCAGAGCTGAAGTATCATATAAGGTTGACACATTTATTTGTATGTCCCTCTCAACTGCACTCTCATTAGTGGTTTGAAATTAGCCTTGGTGGGAATGTTTTACACCATGTGACACAGTAAGGATTCCAGAGTTGGGCCTTTTGTTTCAGAAAATTAGTTACATATCTATAGCAAGCCACTGGGTGTGTTTATGGTATTTTGGTTATATTTTTAAGAGTCTACTGAAGGTACATTGAAATGAGAGATAAACCGTGTCCAGAGTGTCATTCAGATGACCCAGAGAGGGTGGTTGTTGTGGTTACTGCATCACTGATGGGCATGTGAAGCTCTGGTGTGGGCTCCCTGCTTTTGTGTGTGGTTGGAATTTCCCGTAATAAAAGGTTAAAATGTGAATTAGGTGTTCTACACTGAAACTCAACAAGCTGCCTTTATCCGTGGTAGGCATAGAACTCTGGGCCTGCGCTTGTCTGGCGCTTAAATCTTGCTAGTGAAGTTCCTTTAGCAAAAGTCTTCTCAAGTTTTGGAGCCTTATTTTGTTAAGTGATTCATACTTTGACTTTAAAAATTATTGACTTTAAAAATCAGCTTCTCCTTAAGTAAAATCAGGAAGTCACTGTGCAGTTCATGGTGCAAGCCGAGGAACCCAGTAGACATGTCCCCAGGACATGGAAAGCCTCAGGCTGCAGAGGAGAGATGCTCTCGCTGGATTGTAATCTTGCTTGCAAAGTCATTCGCACAAATAGTGGAAACGGATCGCATTATCGCTCAGTAGGGGCCTTATAGCTATATGCCAGCTGTATGCCCTTCAGATTTATTTCCGGTTTAGCTGACTTGCGTCATCACTCATAAAAGGAGAGCCACCAACTGCTTAGTCTTCTGCACCACCCTGAGTACTGCCTTACTCAGATTCTAGATATGTTTGGAATTACTGACCTGTGAATTAAAATAATCATCTTGTAATGGCTTAAAAAGTTGCAGCCTGCATTTTGTGCTGTCTGCATTTCATAAAGCAAGCATCACAATATTTTTCTAACTTCTAAGTTGTAACATCAGTTACTTAAACTGATAAAAGGTGTCTCTTTGTAAGGTTGGAGTTTTCATGTCATTTTCAATGAGTTTGGAATATAATAGTTTCTTCCTGGATTTGATTATGTATTAATTCATACCAGCTTAATCTAGTTGGCCAGAAAAAGATTACACTAAGTTGCTCGTTATGATTATCTCATCAACCAGAGTAGTGGTTGGGCTTCGTGGTGGGGCTAAAGAAGAACAGTGGCCTTGACAGGAAAAGTCGGCTAGAATCTCTACTCTAACGTCAGCTAGAATTTCTACTTTAACCTCAGCTAGAATCCTCTACTTTAACGTCAGCTAGAATCTCTACTTTAACGTTAAGTTCTGCAGCTGGAGAAAGATGAGCTTAGATCATTGACCAGGTTAATCATCAAAAAAAAAAAAGTCTCAAACAATGAAAGCAACAGATGTTAAACTCAGGTACCTGGGGTCAAAAATACCGAAAGGAAATGTGAACTAGAGCACTTGCTACCAACAGGAAGTGAGAGGGGAAAACCAGAAACCAGAATAGGCAGCAGGTGAGGAGCCTCAACAAGGCCTCCCCCAGAGAGGTGGGCAGGGAAGGCACATGGAGACCCTGGGAGGTTCTTTTCTTTCTTTCTTTCTTTCTTTCTTTCTTTCTTTCTTTCTTTCTTTCTTTCTTTCTTTCTTTCTTTCTTTCTTTCTTTCTTTCTTTCTTTCTTTTTTCAAGACAGGATTTCTCTGTGGCTTTGGAGCCTGCCCTGGAACTAGCTCTTGTAGACCAGGCTGGCCTCGAACTCACAGAGATCCGCCTGCCTCTGCCTCCCGAGTGCTGGGATTAAAGGCGTGCGCCACCACCGCCCGGCCCACAGTAGTTTCTTTAGGGTAGATAGATAGAAGTCGTAGTTCCAAATTAAGTTGGATCCTGGAGAATGTAACATGATTGCTGAAGAAAACACACGATCGGTTCTTAAAGTGGAATGGAGCTGGGCGGTGGTGGCGCACGCCTTTAATCCCAGCACTCGGGAGGCAGAGGCAGGTGGATCTCTGTGAGTTCGAGACCAGCCTGGTCTACAAGAGCTAGTTCCAGGACAGGCTCCAAAGCCACAGAGAAACCGTGTCTCGTAAAACCAAAAAAAAAAAAAAAAGGAATGGGCACAGGACTGATGTATTCCACTGAGTATTGTCTGGGCTTGGTGGGAAACTCCCAGTGATTTCCACAGAGAACCCATGCTCCTGGGGCACAGCCCCTAGCAGATGGAGACAGAATAAGTAAGCGTCAGTGTACAAATCACAGATAAACTCTGTGCAGCAAAAGAAAACAAGCACTTCTAAACTCAGAGCTACCAAAGAAAGGGCATCGATGCTCATAAAAACCAGAGAACACCGCTTCTAAAATTCTTGTTACTCTTGATGTTGATGAACTGAATATACTCGCTGGCTCTGTGACCAGTGGTTTAGAACACAAGTTAGTCCGTGTGGTTTGAGAGAAGCCAGTTTTTTTTTTTTTATACTGAAGTAAAATGGAAAGTGTACCCTTGCAGGTTTTTTTTTTTAATTTTTTATTTACTTATTTGTGTGTGTGTGTGTATGTGTATACTGGGGTTTTGCCTGCATGTCTGTGAGGGTACCATATACCCTGGAACTAGAGTTACAGACAGTTGTGAACTGCCATGTGGGTGCTGGGAATTGAACCCAGGTCCTTTGGAAGAGCAGCCAGTGCTCTTAACCACTGAGCCATCTCTCCAGCCCCGCCCATGCAGGTTTTGATGGCAGTTGATAATCAGGAAGGCGATAAGCACCTGCAGTGGTCCAGGGCACTGGGAGTCATTCAGAAATGAGTCCTGATTACTTCCGGTCATCTTGTTCGCTCCAGTTGGGCACCAAGTGCAAGTAGATGTTGTTCTTAAAGGTGCTTGGTAGAGTGCTCACTCTCTCTCTCTCTTTCTCTCTCTCTCTCTCTCTCTCTGTGTGTGTGTGTCTGTGTGTGCATCCTATAACATATGTTTGGAGTTGCAGGATTTGTTTGTTCATTCAGACAAGGTCTTACCATGTAACCCAGGCTAGTATGGAGCCCATGATTTCCCTGTATCTATTTCCCCAACTCTATATAAGCAATAAGCCAGGTTTATGCCTTATTCTACTAAGCTGTCATAAATTAAGTTTCTTGTCTTTAAATGGGATTCTCTAGAGAGCAGTTTTGTAAATGGATTGCTTTGTGGAGGGGGCTACGTTTGTTTTTGTTTTGTTTTTGTAATGTACTTCTTACATATTACCAAGTTCAGGATTTTATATCCTACATCACAGAGCCTTTAGTAGAATCGAACAGCCTAACAAATGCACGCACACACGCACATGTGCACACACACACACACACCTACCCTGGGTTCTGTTTGGCTTTTCTATGTGCCTATTAATCCTCCGTTTCTTGAAAGTCCACAGGCTGTGCACACATAGTGCTCTCTCCTCCACCGCTGGCCCTGTGGCCAATCAGGATTGTCCTTTGTCCTCGCATCCCGGCTCCCTTTAGTGGCTCGCCTGGTGCCAAGACCTTATGTTGACTTCCTGAAAACTGCAGAATCCATTCCCATTGTGGGAAATGTGTAAATGTGTGGATGGTGGGTTCACTGTAATCCCCTCTTCTCGTCCTGTCTGCTGCCTTTCTGTGTGCGTGTCCCTCTTGACAGCAACATTCTGTAAGCACCTTTCAGCTAAAGGCTTGGTATGCCAAACCCTAAGCCAAACTCCTCAGTTGTGTTACTCTTGATCTGACGTGAAAGCTGGACACTCAGAGACTCCCACTGGAGACAGACATTCCCAGCCCCACGTTCCTCCTAAACCCCTCATTCCTGTTCTTTCTCACCACGCTCCCTGCTCCAGACCCTCATACCTTGTCAGTTCAGTTGTCCCTGTAGGGTTCCCTGGCCCCCTTGCTCCCCTCACTTCACCTCTGACCAAAGTATGTCTTGTGCTTTCAACATTACTTAAAATATTGCTTCATTCCTTCAGATTCCATGATTATCTTTTCCAAGTCAAGTCAATCATGCGCTTTATTTGGGAGTCTGAAGCCCCAAATGTCCTCACTACGCATTCACAGAGATGCTGACCTTGAACACATTTCCTCGCTCAGGACCACGCCCCCTTATTCTTCTCACCCTGAGCATCTTCCCCTCCAGCCCCTGTGTACCCCTAAAAACCACCCGGAGCATCTTCCCCTCCAGCCCCTGTGTACCCCTAAAAACCCACCCGGAGCATCTTTACCCCTAAAGACAGGAAGCCCTTTATCTGCCAGGACTCTGGTAGCTTCAGGAGAAGCTCCCATGGTTGGGAAAACACCATGCTTCGAATTTGGCATGGTGGCTTAAATCTGTAGTTCCAACTCTTGGGAGGGAGATTGTCAGGAGGATCAGAAATTCAGGGTCAGCTTTGGACACCTGGTGAGCATCAGGAGCATCAGGCCAGGTGGGCCACATGAGACCCTGTATCAGAACAGAACAAAACCCAGTACAAATCTGTATTCGGTACTTGGTATCGGAGTAGGCTCATGTTCTTCCCCAGCCACATGTCTTTCTTACCATCTTCTTCCTTCATGGTTGGGGATCAAACTCAGGACCTTATGCTTGTCAGGCAAGCATCTACCACCGATCTCCAGCTGAAACTGCATTTTCTCTCTGCGTGGATATCCTTAAAGTCAAGGGCATGGTGTACGTAACTACTCAGGAAAGCAGTGCTCCCGGACTTAGACCTCTGTGTGCAGAGTTAGTCGGCTGGGCCTCTTCTCTCTCCCTTTCTCACTTTGTTTCTCACCCCTGACCTTTCCGAGCATCATAAGGGGAGACAAAAGATCCATTTGCTTCCTTTCCCCCTCAGCCTGTAATTCAGCAAACATCAACCAATTCTCCCATCAAGAGAACGGAAACAAAACAACTCTAAAATACAAGGCTCTAAAATGAAAGTGTAATGTCTGATGGGGGGGTCAGAGACGGGAGAGGGTACCTAGAGGAAAGAGGAAAGGTAGCCTAATGGGCTGGTCTGCTTCTCTAAAAAAAGATGTGTGTGTGTCTGCATGTGTGTGTGTGTGCAGATGTGTGCTTTGGTACACGTGGGGGTAGACGGTAACTTTCAGGAGTATTTTTCTCTATCATGTGGGACCCAGGGCTTGAACTCAGGTCATCAGGCTTGGCAGCAAGCCCCTTTACACACTGAGCCCTCTCACATACTACTATCCTGCTTTATCCATGTGTCTTTAGATTTCATTTCAATTAAAGCTTTACTCTAGCTTGTCAGTCTCTTCTAACACAGCGGCAGTAGAATAGGTTCAGACCTTGCCCTGGCAGAATAGGCCATCAGGTGTTTACTGGACACTCACTAGCCGTGGGGTTTGCACATTTCCCATGTGTGTGCTCGTGTACATGGACACTCAGATTGACTTGTTAGTCACTGCTTATTTTATTCAGACGCTCCTTCTTAGATTTTCTTCATACTTGTAAATGGCGGTAGGCTTGCTTTATGGGCAGGGTACTCAATGTCACCTTTGCTTTTTCGCTGTGACGGCAGGGGCTAAGGCTGTAGGTCATTGAGGCTCTAACTTACTTAGGTTGCTAAGAAATGTTCAGTATTGCACATCATGTATTTAGACTTATTCAGCCCTGCTTAAAGCCAGAAGAAAATAAATCAGTGAGTGAGAATTCCTTTGGTTTTTCTAGGCCCTCTTTCACGCCCAATCTCTTAGGACACGTATCATGGTTGCAGAGCCGAAGAAATGACGGAGCTGTATAGTATGCGTGTAGGAGAGCCAGCCGCGAGTTTTGTTTAGCAACACCTTGCACAATGGAATCATCGTACTTTAATTCTTACTGTGCCCGCAGAGAAGTTTAGACTTTACAGTAGAGAATAGATCCCAGAATAACTCAGAGAAATAGGATCCGAGAAGCAAAAGCCACATTTCCCCCAAAGTGGGTCATTATGAGTTGCCATTGTTTTTACCAGTACATTTACTAGCATGGAAAGCATAGCTCAGCAGGGCGTGGTGAGTCACTCATATTTCATTCGGACCAGCCCCACTACAGGAAAGTGCATTTGCATAAAAGATTACATCAGTTGCCGGACAACAAATTGAAGACTTACCTCTTGAGATCCCTCTTAGTGTTGCTCTGATGACATTGATGTTGCCAGGGGAACAGACTTTTAAACGAAATGTTAATAGCACTCCCACTAATTCCAAGGTGTCTCTCGTTGCCCTCAGCCCTCACAGTGATCATATTTAGTTTCGCTTCCTGCTTTGCCCACTCAGCCTGTTCCTGGGAAATACTTAAGTAACATGGTTAGGAGAGAAAAACGTTGCTGCCAAGTGGAGAGACGAATTTAGTTCGATTTAGATTTAGTCATTTCATACTGTCATTCTTTTATTCAAAATAGCTTTCCAATTTTGCATGTAAAGTAAAGGGTTTATTATAGCGTTGTCATGCGTGTTTGCCATTATAGGTTCTCGTTCACTCCCTTCCAATGGTGCCCTGTTCCGTGACACCTCCCTTGATGGTCCTTCCCCATTCGGTAACTTTTACAGAATGAAATTTCCCAATGCTTAAACTGGTAAGTCAGTTGTTCAAACTTCATGTTTGCCCAGTGGGTTCCTTTACTGTCAGAGCCAGGCCCCTGTGGTGAAGTCATCCCTTCTACAGAAGTGTGTGATTAGGCACCATTGTAAACAGATGACATGTTGGTCCATCATTAGAGTAACTGATTTGATTGTGAGTGACACAATGCCTGATTTTTCCAATGACCAGCAGCCCTGTATATTGAGGTGATAACTTGTCTTATACAGTTTACATGGCCGTGCTAAATCTGGCATCCTTTGTGTGTGCGTGTGTTCGTGCATGTTAAAGCGTTGCATGAAGTATTTGGCTATTTGTTCTAAAGAGTATGGCGAACTATTTAATCTACTGAAGTATTCAGGTACCTTCTGGTCTAAAATACCACTTACCAAATTTATTTCTCTTTGAAAAAAAGCCAGTTAAGACTTTCAAGAAAATCCTGCTTCCTCAGAGTCTAACTGCTTTATCTAGTTGCATCATATGCCAGGCTAATCTGGAAATTTGAATTTTTTATAGCATTTTGTGATTTTTCTACTTGGAATTATAATTGTGAAGCCCATTTATGTTTTACTTCTTGAGGTTATCAGATATACATTCTAATGTAAATTAGACTTCCTGCTCTCAAATTAATAGCCCTGAGATGTAATATGTTCTCTGAGATAGTTTCCCACTGTTCCATTGCTCAATGACATCTTACTGCATGTAAGATCCTGTCTAAATTCTTTTCTTCTTGTGAAAATCTTTGTTAATTACCAAACAATAATTACTCACATATCTGTTAGGCTTGGGGCTTGGATTTCATTCTGAAAATTTATTATCTTGATGTTTAAGACCCTAATCTCCTTTCCAATCTTCATCATGTCTGTCTGAGGAATTCCGGTACACCCTATCTGTTAACCCCTGAGCTCACTTTGACTTTCTACTCTGATTTTGTTTGGGTCATGTTGGCAGAAGTTTCTGTCCCGCCCGGTCCCGCAGTAAGCACACAGAAACTATATTATTTACAAAACCACTTGGCCAATAGCTTAAGTGTATTGCTAGCTAGCTCTTACATCTTAAATTAACCCATTTCTATTATTTTATATTTTACCACGAGGCTCTTGGTCTACCGGCACGGTTCCATCTGGTGGCTCACATCTTTCTCCTCTGGCAGGTGCGTGGCGTCTCCCTGATTCCGCCTTCTTTCTTCCAGCATTCAGTTTAGTTTTCCCTGCCTAGCTCTGTTCTGCCGTCATACCCAAGTAGCTTCTTTATTTATTAACCAATAAAAGCAAAACATACAGAAGGGAATCCCGCACCAGGGTCACTCATGGTGTGCCCCCAGTCCTTCATGGTGTCCCCAGTCCCTCTTGGTGTCCCCCAGTCCTTTGTGATGTATCCCAGTCCTTCATGGTGTCCCCAGTCCCTCGTGGTGTCCCCAGTCCCTCGTGGTGTCCCCCGTCCCTCGTGGTGTCCCCCAGTCCCTCGTGGTGTCCCCCAGTCCCTCGTGGTGTCCCCCAGTCCTTCGTGGTGTCCCCCAGTCCCTCGTGGTGTCCCCAGTCCTTCGTGGTGTCCCCCAGTCCCTCGTGGTGTCCCCAGTCCTTCATGAAGTGTCCCCCAGTCCTTCATGATGTGTCCCCCAGTCCTTTGTGATGTATCCCAGTCCTTCATGGTGTGTCCCCCAGTCCTTTGTGGTGTCCCCAGTCCTTCATGGTGTCCCCCAGTCCTTCGTGGTGTCCCCCAGTCCTTCGTGGTGTCCCTCAGTCCTTTGTGGTGTCCCCCAGTCCTTTGTGGTGTCCCCCAGTCCTTTGTGGTGTCCCCCAGTCCCTCGTGGTGTGCCCCAGTCCCTCGTGTGCCCCCCTCCCCAGCTCTGTACCTTACAGTGATCATTATTCCCTTACTTGCATCCCAACTCTTCACTTTCTTAGCTTTGTGTCTTCTTTCACCAAAGCACATGCTCCTCCCGAAGGCCAGGTCTGAGCTGAAGCCATCCCACCCCCATCACCTGGGACAAGACTCGCAGTGTCAGAGTCCACGCGGGATGTGCCGTTCCTTCAGCTTCTTCTGGCCAGTTTTGGGGCATGGCACAAGTTGATGGCAGATAAGACTCTCCTTATCTCTACCTGCCCGTCTTCCAGCTAGCAGTGCGCTCTGAAGGCTAATGCTCGATGCTAAAGACGCGTGTACTGTTGAATATAAATAGGAAAAGTATTCTTTATGAAGGGTGCAGGGAAGAAAGCTTTCCTTTTGACGTTGGCTGGAAGAAGGCCATCTCAGCAGAGACTCGTGTGCTGTACACAGGAGAAACTCCAGCAGACCTGGGGAGTGGAGCTGAGTGTGCGCCAGACTGTGAGAAAGCCCACCCTCATTTAAAAGCCATGTTCAACTTCCAAATGAAGAATGTGACTTCTGTCTCATAAGCTAAAATCCCCAGAGAGAACATGGCTTCCTCCCTGGTGAAGCCTCAGGGACCTACGGAGCTCTGGGGCAGAAAGCTGCCTGTTGCCAGCTTTGCAGCTGGACCTTGTGATTCCCCTGGTCCTGTGTGGATTTGTGAGAAGCTTCCATGTGCTCCCACACACCCCAGAGTCTTTCTGATGGTGCTGAGCCACCTGCCCGCCCACCCCCCTTCCCTGTTGATGGGCAGTTCAGCGAGTCTTCAGTCGCTGCAGGCAGGGACCTTTGGCTGTCACGTGGAATTTGATAAATTGAAAGTGAGGTGATGGAAAGATAAGTTGTGGTTTCTGTTCAAGTCAGGAGTCTAATTTTAACCCTTTATCTGCACATTAATATGCAATGGCTGCTTCTGCATGGTAAACCTGGGATACATTAATCAGCATAATATATACTGACCAGATCTCAGAGCTTATTGCTAGTAGGAGGAGAAGTCCATTAATGGAGTGACTACTTAGAGAATAATAGGGACCATGAGAGGAAGGGGCAGAGAGCTACGAGAGCCTGTGGCCATCAGAGGCAGTCAGAGTGTCTAAAGAGGAAGGGAACACCTTTGTAAGTCGTTGACTCAGGGCATGGGAGCTTGATCTCTGAAGGTGAATCTGACCTTTCTAGAGAACTTGTTGGCACTGTTTCAAGGAGCAGCCATTTTTAATAAGTATTAGCCCTCCTGGGGGGATTCCTATGCAACCTATGCTATGTCTATGGTCTTGGTCCCAGTTTCACACACACACACACACACACACTCATACCCATGCACACTCACACATACTCATGCACAACACACACACACACACACACAATACTTTGCCTACTCCTGGGCTTTCTCCTCTTTAATGGGGTAATATTAGTAACTTAATTGTCCTGAGTTCTGGGAATCATGTTACAGAATTATTGAACTTAAGGGATCAGACAAGGCAGCCATGTACCTGGGTAGCAGGGATACTGTCAGAAGCATGGCCAGAAGCAGAGCCCTTAAACTATGGGAGGAGGATCTCACTGGGATGGTAGTATAGAATAGAGGCGGGTCGTTGCCATTGATAAAGGAAGGGTATCGTGTTTGCCCTAAACATACACAAAACATTTTCACCGTGCCAGCAGAAGGGTTTTGGCCCATAGATGCCCTGCACACCAAATTGGAAACATGAGGTACTGACTCAACCACAAAAGGAAAGTGGACATTGAGTTTGAAGCTTCCATGACATAACAGCTTGCTCTTTCTCAAAAGTGACCTGTCTCTCTCTTGGGGCTCATGCCCAATGTCTCACTTCCCACGCTTTCTTCCTGGGAGCAGAGGAGATGAAATCAGTGTGTTGGCTCCCGGCACTGCGGTGAAAGGTCTTGTCTCACTCAGGAGACAGGCAAGCTGGACTTGTAGCTGAGTCCGCTGTCCACCCACGTTTCCATTACAAGGTCGATCTAACAAAGAACTTTCAGCTTGGGCTCCTATTTTACCACCCTGAACTTTTTTCTCTTCTGCTTGGAATCTTGGGCCTCCCAGCCTGTTTCAAAGGCTCCTTTCCGCTTTGTGGGAGGGTTTAAATGTTGCATGGAGTTGGGGGCAACATTTGTTGTTTTGTTTCCTTGGAACCAAACTATGTAAATAAAGCTGTGTTGCTTCCATCCATTGTTCCTGTCCGTGGACCTCCTTACAGTTGCCAGCCGGAGCTGGCTGGTCAGGTCGGAGATCCTTTTACATTTGCCGCTGGAGTGATCTCAGAGTTACCTTTTATATCAGCTCTGAGGCCAGTGACAGACACCAAAGCTGAAGATGGAGGACCAGAGCTGGGCGGATGCAGATGGCCATGGAGGCGGCCCCGGGAGGTGCTCCACTGCACATGCTCCACACTGCCGCCCTCCAAGCCAGCCTCAAATGACAGAACAGGCATGGGAAGGAAACCAACAGAGCCTATAGTTGGCCCCGAGGACTTGGGGATTAAAAAAATACAGAAAATTAATAAATAAAAATTGAGCAATCTGCTTTTGCTTTTTAGGGGGCTCCAAAATGTACCAGGCAGGAGTGTGTGACCTTCCTGTGTTACCCAGAAATGACTGTACAATCAGCTGGAAAGGGGCGTGTGTTAGGGAGCCCTGTGATTGTAGACTCTGGAAACAAGCAAGTTTTAAATATTCTGATTCTACCCCTCACAGTACGTGTCAGGGCAGCCATAGCCTAACTGGTGAGGAGGTCTGAGTGGCCCAGAGGACCTACTCCGGAATCCCGGCTGCCTTGGAAGCAGATCCCACCAGCTGGTAAAGCGTGAGCTGCAGAGTTGCAGCCCCTGATGCCGACTGTCCGTGGCACATTAGAAGCCCAGTATTGACATGGGTTTGGCCATTCAGGACCCCGAAGCAGGGCTGGAGAGACAGCTCGGCGCTTAAGAGCACTGACTCCTCTTTCAGGCCCAGTTCAATTCCAAGCTCCCGTGTGGTGCCTCACAACCATGTGTGACTCTAGTCCTAGGGAATCTGGTGCTCACTCTAGACCTCCACAGGCACCCACGTGGTGTGCAGGCAGACATGTAGGCAAAACACCCATACACTTAAGAAAGGAAGAAAAGAAATCCTAAGTGTCTTCTGTATACATCGTGGAATCACGTTATCTCGCTTAACCAAATTCTTCCAACTTAAGGTTATAAATAAACTGATTCCTGAAAATGCACTGTTTATTATAGAACATATACACCATAGATAAAGCAAGTTTGGTGTATTTGAAATAGTATTTTTGCATGTTTTCTGGAACCTTGAGGCTGATTATATTTGATTTGTGTAATCCTTTTGTGTTAACTGAAATTCTTATTTTCTTATTCTGCATGACTATTTTTGGTAAAAACGTACAAAATATAAAGCTTACTGTAGCCATTTGCAAGTGTAAAATCCAGTGACATTAAGCACACCTAATGAGGTGCTTCTGTGTGTGCCGGGGGTGTATGTTGGAGGTCAGAGGCCAATGTCAGGTGTCTTTCTCCATCGATATCATATTTTTTGAGATAAGGGATTCTGATTGAAGCTGGAGCTTAGCAATTGGCGAGCCTGGGTAGCCATTGAGTCCCAGGCAACCTCCTGTCTCTGCTGCGTGACACTGGGTTTTAGGTGTGTGCTGGCAGTCTGAACTTGGGTGCTCCTCACGCATTTTGCCAGCTGAGCCATCGCCCCAGACCATGATGATAGTGTTGCTGGTTTGCTTGCTTGGTTTTTTTTCTTGGTGACAGACTTTGAATGTGCCCTATTTGCCTGGGTGACACCAACTACATCTGGTTTGTCAGCATCATGGCTGTTAAGATGGGCATTAAATGACTTGGACCAGTTAAGTTTAAGCATTACAGCACCGTTTATTGTGTCTGCTTCTGCCTCTTAGCAGCTTGTCTCCCCTGGTCCGTGTAGTAAGTAGTTGAGAAAGGGTATTTATAGTTCTCAGTGTTGGATGACTAGGGTCGCATCGCAAGTCTGTCTTGGGAGTATCTAGCTTAGCTGGAGAAGCTGATGCCCCAGTGCCAAGGCAGATGTGTTTGCAGGACAGACACTACACGAAGCCAACCTTTTAAAGGATGGGTTTGTTATAAAAGCTACTATTGTGCTAATAAATGGCCACGCTGCATGTTGCTGCGTGTCTCTTCCTGCCCTAAGCATTTGAGTGATGGTTGCCTTACTTAACCGTGAAGTCGGTTCCAGTAGGTAAAAAGCCATCTTTATGTAATATAAACACCAGTAGCCTATTTTATAGGTTGACGGTTGACACTTAGCTTACTAGAGATCCATCCAGTGGGAAAGGATGTGAGACCCGCCACCCTAATCATTCTGCCACCTCCCTTCCAGCTGTCCCAAACGCTCCCCGCCAGCCGGGGCTCCTTTATCAAGCCATTCAGGAGGAAAGTCTGTATTTAAATGCATGATATGAAGTTATCTTAACTGCATCTTAATAGGTTTACCAGGAAACAAGGCTGCGTGTATATTACCATTTAAATGGCAGGTTTTTCGCCTTGTCATTATTAGAGTAGAGTAGCGGGTAGGTGTTTCTCCTCATGAGGTTGTATAAGCAGGGATGCACCCTTGCTCCAGTTGTCAGTCTTAATTACTTAGTAGGCAGTCAGGATGGATGAAGAAGCTCCTGCCTGTTTTGCTTTACTAGGTGAAATACTTAGCCATGGGCCAGGAAGGACCATGTAGATTTCATTTAAAAAGTCTCCCTCCCTTTCTCCCCCCTTTTCCTCTTTTTCCTCTCTCTTATCCCCTCTCTTTCCCCCTCTCTTCTCTCTCTCAATTGCAGTCTTGCTTTGTTTTCTTTTGGGACAGTTCCTCTGGCGTGTGGACACCAGAAAATGCTCCCCCAACATATGAAGGATTGTTAAGCTAAAAGACAGAGGCCTTCCCTCTCTTTGGCTAAAACAAGACATAGACTTAGGCGAGAGGAGCCCTGCCCACCTTCCTGCCATGTTAACAAAGGTTAAACCACTGAAGACACTGCTGGATCTATCTTATCGAGTCAGAGATAGCAAGTGGGGAAATTACATGAGCAGGCTGTGCTAACATAGGGTAGACAGGTGGGACACTGATCCTGACTCAACAGAAGGGTGATTGTTAACTGGTTCATGTAATCAGAGTTTTAGATGACATGGCAGCTTTCAGAATGTAACCAGAGGCCCAGTCAAAACTGTCAGAACAGACAGTTGCTGGGTAGAATTATGATTGAACAAAATTGGCATGGGAACCCCTGCTAACAGACTGGGGGCAGCTCAGTGAAACCTGTCTGTTAAGATTCTCAATCTCAGATGTAGCGTTCGTTCCTCCCAGTCACAGAAGCAGAGTAAAGGTGACCGACCATCCGAGGAATTTCTATGCTCCACCTTGGTGGGGAGGGGAGGAAGCATTCTGTTCTCTGTGACCCGCCTTGGTGGGTGTGGGGAGGAAGCATTCTGTTCTCTGTGACCCGCCTTGGTGGGTGTGGGGAGGAAGCATTCTGTTCTCTGTGACCCGCCTTGGTGGGTGTGGGGAGGAAGCAGTCTGTTCTCTGTGACCCACCTTGGTGGGTGTGGGGAGGAATCACTGACCCACCCTGGTAGGGGCGGAGAGGAAGAACTGGTCTCTATGAATCCTTTTGGAAGGAAACAAGGAGGCAAGAAACCATAGGGCAGGAAAGGACCAAAAATGCCTCGCTTCTCCACCCACAGGGATGGTGTTGCCTTTTTCTCAGTTTATCACTGTAGTGGTAACTGTAAGGCCAGTTACATGTCTGTAACCAGTCCATCCAATTATCGATTGCAGCATCTGTGACATTTTATTAATTCAAAAGTAACGCAGATCTATACCTTTTCTTCCGCATGGGCCGTGGCTTGAACTCAGGGTTTTAGTAAGCGTGTGACCTATCAAGCCACCTCATTTTCAATGGCTATGCACATTTTAAATAAAAAAAATTTTAAAGTTTTATCTCTGCAGGAAACTAGTTCATTGAATTTTTGTGTGAGGTGGTTGTTATATATTTAAGAATTATGTTATGAGTGATACTATACACCACTCAGTGAAAGTTATTTTGTCATCACATAAAAACTACTTCATTTCATCCTTATCACTACTTTGTGTGTTCATGTATATATACATATTCATGTGTGTGCATTTGTGTGCAGGTGCATGTGTGTGTGCATACATGGGAAGGCCAGAAGTCAGTACTAGGAATCTTCCCTAACCACCCTGTACCATATATATGAGCAAGCATTTATAACATGAACAGGCAGTACCAACATGGAGTAGACAGGTGGAATACTGCTCTTTACTTATCGTGAGGGAGGGAGATAGATAGATAGACCAGGCTGACCTCAAACTCACAGAGATCCACCTGCCTTTGCCTTCCTAATGCTGGGATTGAAGGCCTGTGATACCATGCGCATCTCCGTGTGTGTGTGTGTGTGTGTGTTCATCTATTATTTTACATCCCTCCTGGCCACAGCCCCCACATCCTCCCCTCCCAGTCCCTCTTCCCCATCCTCCACCCCCACCCCCAATCTCCTCCTTTTCCATCTCCATCCAGGAAACAGCAGGTCTCCCATGAATATCAATAAAACATGGCATATCAAATTATAGTAAGGCTGGGTAAAGCGATTTAGTATAAGAAGTAGGGTCCCAAAAGCCAGTAAAACAGTTGGAGACAGCCCCTGGTCCCACTGTTAGAGTCCCACAAGAGGACCAAACCACGCAACTGTAGGGCATATGCAGAGGTCAGACCCATGCAGTCGCCCTGGTTGTCAGTTCTGTCTATTTTCCCTATTTTCTGTTTTCCCTTCCCACCCAGGGAGATCTGGGTTGTAAACATCTCTTATTTTTCTCAAAAAGGCTTGTTGTAGATTTCAGAGAGAGAGAGAGAGAGGTCACATTCTATGTGGAACTCCTCTCTAGTGCATTTGGAGAGGCTGTGCATGCAGCCGATGTTCTCAGAGCTAGTGTGAATTCTGGATTTGCTTTTGAACTTGACTGAACAAGTTTCTAAGTTTCTCTGATCTTTACTCTAGTTTTTGAATGACATATGTCCTCTATGGCCTCAAGCACTTGGACACTTGGTCCCCAGGAGGTGGTGCTGCGGAGGTACAGCCTTGCTAGAGAAACTTTGTCACGGGGTTGGCTTTGAGAGCTTAAGGCCTCACCTATGCCGCTGAGTAAAGCGTGTGAGCGGTCAGCATCTTGTTCCTGTTATTCTTGACTAAGTGCACAGGAACTGGTTACCTTGCCTGCCAGGTAATTCTGACGGCCCTCTCCATCCAGCAGGCGGGGACTGCTGTATGTTAGCCTTGTCCAACAGCTCCCCAGCTGAGGCAGCTGAGCGTGTCACCAGATATCCGTGATGCAGTTCGACAGCAGTATAACACTAGTGTTCCCAAAGCTAAAGAAGGGTGAAGTGTGGCGTAACTTCTGATTGGGGAAGTTGTGTAGTAGGGTTCATTTTAAATACCTTTTGTGGGCCGGAAATAATAGCCCAGGTGGGAGGGGTGCTTGACCATCATCCATGACACCCTGGCTTGAGTCCTCAGCTCCACCCCCTCAGCACCAGGTAAGATGGTACACATCTATAATCTTAACCCTCAGAGGTGGGGGCAGGAAGATCAGGTGTTCAGGGTCAGCCTTGGCTATGTATTAAGGTTGAGGCCATTGTGAACCATATGAGACCCTGTCTCAACCAAAAAAGAAGTATGTAACTTTAGTGTTTTCTGGTCATTTATCCATTGGCGAACATTTTTATTACCTTAAACTCAATGCTACGCTTATTGCAGCTCATGACATTTGATGTTTGGTATTGTCTCAAGAGTCTCTTGTAGCAGTCACAGCTTTCCTCACAGTGATCCCATCAGAGGTGATTTCCTCTAAGACTAAAATTATCCATGGACCTGTAACGTTGTCAGCTTGGCCTCAGCTCATAGAGTTGTGAAATTATAATGTTTAGGAGCAAATCATGTTTGGCAGGCCGTGAGATACAAGAAAAATTTCTGGTCCCCCAGAAGGTGTGGTCTTGGAGGAAGAGGACGGGCTAAGAAGTAAGCACAGCTTAGCGTGACAGGCAATATTCTGACTTGGATAATCATATGCTCTCATTTCATCTTAGGATTTTCCTTCTCGTATCATAAGGCCAACTCATGCGGAAGAATAATTACGGAATCCTAATTTGTAAGATGCTAAGGTCATTTAGGAAGGCTGTGGCAGTTACCCAGGGGCGCTTCGCCGATTCGAAATGACTTGCAGCCGCCATAATGCAGCCAGTCACGCTGAGGCGTTTCTGCTTTCAGAAATGAAATGTCCTGTTCTGTGGGTGCTTGACAAGCATGCTTCCTGGGGGGTTGGACTCTGTGTCTGTTGACTGCACCTGCTGTGGGTGATGAAAACGCCCCGGGCTCTGTCATGGCCTGCCCCTTCTGTTCTCTCCCAGACACGCTGTATGTGTGGCCTGCCTCTGCTTGCATAGCCAAACCGTCTACACACTCTTGGTTCCCAACTGGGTAGTGAGACCCATTATGGACTGGCGTCATGCAGTCACACAGTGATGGCACTCAAAGTACTCCCATGCCGTCAGAGCAGACAGGGAGCCCCACCGGCTTGTCTGAGCCCTTCTCCACAGGGCAGACTAGCTTCAGTGCCTCTTCAGACCATTCGTCTGTATTTCTTAACATTTGAAAAAAAAAGTATTTTATTATCTTATATATCTGAGAGTTTTACCTGCATTTTTGGCTGTATACCGCATGTGAGCAGAACTAGTTATGAATCATGATGTGGGTGCTGGGAATTGAACCCAGGACCTCTGGAAAAGCAATTGGTGCCAGGGAATCATCTCTCCAACCCCATCCCAACATTTTAAGACGAGTAGCCAGGGGCTGAATAGGAACAATCTGTGGGGGGGGGAAAAACCTCTTTTTACCTTCCCCTTGTGTCAGCTCTCAGATCCCTGCGCTGTGATCCCAGCTGACCAGGAGGAAGTCACAGCCATGTCCTTATCTTCCTTGCCTGTCCTGTCAACACACTTCCATCTAGCCATTGGAAATACTCTGGGATGGGTCCCTAGGATACAGATAAACAAAAGACTGCATTAGTCCTCAAGGAACTTGGGATCTTAGCTTAATATATACCATAAAACAGTTTGAGGGAAATAGAGCCAGGAACTTAGCCAGTGAGTTCTGTACAGCTCACAGAGATGGTGTCCTGGGACCGCGAGGCAGGACAGGTGATGGCATGGAGACCAGGCAGGCCTCAAACTCAGACCTACCTGCCTTCTGCTTCCTGAGTGCTGGGATTAAAGGCGTGTGTCACCATGCCCAGCTGAAATGTCCCTTTTTAAGTCTTTGCTTTGGAGCCTTTCAAATCAATGACACGAGACTCTGATTTTACATAATCAGAGCCTAAAATATCGATTGCACAAGATAGAGTATAGCGCTGTGATCCCTGCCATTCTGGAATGCAGTGTGCATAGTGATGTCATAGGACTGTGTTTTGGGTCCATGGAGATTGTGCGCTCTGGGCTGGGAATGTACCTCAGTGGTAGACCTCTTGCCTGGTCAAAGTCTTGGGTTCGACTCCCACCATTATCTTGATTTTTGCTCCATCTTTCATCTTGCAAGTTTCTTTTGCACCTAACCCTACAAGACAGAGTCAGACATGTGAAAGCTGTGTTAAGATTCCAGGACCGCGTGGCTGCCCTTCGCTCTGCCTCACAGTAGTGTGCTGTCAGTGTCTGCCGTCCCTATGTACCAGCAGAGAACGAGAACATCCGGACTCCTCCCCTCCTGCAGTCATAACCTTGGGGCCTTTTGTTTCTCTACCAGAAAACTGATCCTTAATCTTCAGTCACTTGGGAGAATGAGGATTTTCTTCTACATCCCTTAGAAGGAATTTCTGAGCTGGGAGGGGGGGGCTTTTGGAAGGCGGGAGGGAGAACAATCTCAGCCGTCTATTCTTAGGCAGTCGCGGGGCTGAGTTTTCAAGTTAAAAGTACATACACGTGTGTCCTGCCTCTGCCCGGGAGTGGTATACATGGAACTAGTTTGGTAACTCGTTAGCATAGTGAAGCAGGAGAACAGAGATGCCTGTCTCTGCAGCTGGCCTGTCAGAATTGCTGTGCCGGTCCTTGTCCCCGTTTTATCCTGCCTAAAGTGCACGATTTATTCTATTCTGAGCAGCATTGCCGTTTAGGATTTTCACATTTCATTCTTCAGCTCAGTACTTTTGTGTTCTGCTGAGGCAGAAGAAAGGGGATAACTCTGGTTACGGTTTCTAAAATTAGTCCGGATGATTTATTTAGCCTGGATAAGGAAACTGAGGCACATGGCTTCACCCTGAGATGACAGGTAGTCATTAGGAGAGCTTCCCCTGAGCTCTACATTGCTTCTTTGACAAGAGACGGCTCTGGAGTTGGTGAGTTTGAATAGAGGAGTGTGACTCAGTTAATAAACCCAGTGGGTTGTGCAACCTACCTTTGAAGTAGGCAAAGTGGAGCTGCAGGAAGGTTCTTTTTCACGTGTGGAGTTAGTGAAGGTGTCTTTTGTTTGGTTTTGAAAGGGTTTCAGTGATAAGCCCCTAATCATTCCGAAATCACCTGATAGCCTGCCTACCAGAAAACTTACTGGCATAACATTGTAAGGGGGTGGGGCATCGATTTGACATTACATATGAGAAACTAAACATTTTGTTTGGGCCCAGTGCTCTCAGTTTGGAATTCTCAGCAGAAGCATCACATGAACAAGGGTGAAGGAGAGGATGTAGCTCCGTGGTAGAGTGCTTGCTTACCATGGACGAGGTTCTCGGTTCAGTTCCCAAAGGGGAAGAAGGAAGAGGGGGTGTCATATAAGCCTAGTTCAGAGATCTGTAGCCCTATTAGTAACAAACAGGGAGTGGCTTTCAAGACCGCGACACGTTTGTGATGCTTTGTCAGGAATGATGCCCGGAAACTCAGCACCATGAAAAGGAGCACGGGGGTCCGGAGGAAATCTGGAACTTAGGTCGTGGAGCTTTACAGTGACATCTTTGTGCACTGCAGGCCGGGAGCGACAAAATAGCAAACTCCATGGAGGAAACTCTCACGAAGATGTTTTTACTTGTAAAAGACAAATAAGGATCAATGCCTCAGATGCTGTGTTTATTGCTCTATTAAAACGAACTGTCTACATCTTATGCCTTGTGAGTTACTTCAGTGAGCGGCCTCCAGTGTCTGCTGACCTTTGCTGAAAGGTCAAAGGCCATCATCCCTGCCTCATGCTTTTTAAAAGATGCATTTTTGAGCAGGGCGGTGGTGGCGCACCCCTTTAATCCCAGCACTCGGGAGGCAGAGGCAGGCGGATCTCTGTGAGTTCGAGGCCAGCCTGGTCTACAAAGCTAGTTCCAGGACAGGCCCCAAAACTTCAGCAAAACCCTGTCTTGAAAAATTTAAAAAAATAAAAAGTTGCATTTTTATGTGTTTTACAAAATGTTTGGGTATGTTGGCAGTTTGAGAATCATGTAAGTGGAAAATGATCTTGCAGTCCTCGGATGCATAAAATATAACAATATGCTTATGATTTCTCTTCAGGAATTCCTCAGATCAAAACTAATTGCAGAGTTTCCGGCTGACCAGCATTAATGGGGTAAGATGAGCATTTCCAGTTGTGAACACATGGCCACGATTATTACAATTTAGTTGGTAGCTCGGGGCAGAATAGAATACAGAAAAAGATTGCCATACTTACAGATGTTTTGAGTAAAATCGCTTTGATATGTTTAAACTGGTTAAGCAGAAATTTAAATCTGTGTTATTTCAATTAAAATGTCCTCTTCCCAGCCTTTGTAGGTTTTGTAAGCAGGAAGTGTGTATGTTCAATTGGTTACTTTTTTTTAGCCACTAAAGATTGAAAGAATATAATAATCTATGAGAGATTTAGACTTCATGCCTACATATTTTATTTGGGCATGTTATCCTTTTTGTTGTTCCATTGGCTGATCGAGACAGTCTCTTGTATGGCAGGCTGATCTCAAACTCACTGCGTAGCCAGGGAAGGCCTTGAACTTCTGACTCTATTGGCTGCACCTTCTGAGTACTGGGATTTCAGATGTGTGCCACCTTGCCTCTGTGCCTTGTTGGAAAATGAACCTAACCCTATGCATTCCAGGTAGATCCTTTACCAAGTGAACGCCATACTCAGCTCCCAAGTGTAATCCATTCAGCCCATTTGCCATGGTGCTGATCTGTTGAGCTGCCGGAGATTTTAAAAGCTTAGAACAGGTTTTGCTGATCTGCTGCTTCTGACCACTTAGTGGCCTCTCAATCACTTCTGTGTTGTTTTGTGTCCAAATGTTCTGCCTTGGCTGCAGGCAGGCTTGCTGTCTCAGGCTCCGGCTCAGCCCAGTCCACTCCTGCCTGACCCTCGTGCCTCCCAAGCCTGCGGCTCCCTCTGCCTGGAATGTTCTTTGGTGGGGCTGAGTGGAGTGATTGTCCTCCAGGCCATCATCTCGGGTCCGTCGTCCTCACAGTGCCTTTGGTCTCACTGTGTCTGTGTTTGGTTGTTGTTTCTTCTCTCCCTACTCAGTAAAATACTTAAGGACAGAGACCTCGTCAGCTGAGGATTGCACACAGGGCCTTGTACATGCTTCCACTGAGATTCTGTCATAGCTCGTTGTCATGTGTCTTGAATGCCTGTATTTCCCTAAGACTTAGCTCGGCTGGTGCACTACAGACATTGTCGGTATCTGGAGCATGAGCAGCTAAGCTCTGAGCCTCCTCTGACTGGGGCTGCCGTTCTGGATTCTGTGCCGTGCATTCCCTTTGTACGTCTTGTTTACATAAAGAGCCGTAGACTCCACTAGGTTTATCCCATTGTCCCTCTCATTGAGTTGTTCCCCCTCGTCACAGGAGAGTGCTCTTGGTCCGCCTCATCCTGGCGTGCCTGCTCTCCATAACCGAGTGCACAAATGCTAACCCAGAGAAGGGATTTAAATGAGTGACTACACCATGCTTTTAAGAATTTTTCAAGCATATTAGCTTGTTTATCCCACATCTAAAATCTCATTTTTTTTATACTTTAAAAGGGATTATAAAAGATGTTTTCTTGAGTCTATGTGCAGCTTCATGTTTCTAAGGAAGACCATTATCCGTGTTTCCAAGCTCAGCTCTGGGCCGTAACCCAGGTTCTGTTACCGTCCGTCTGTGGAGAAACTACCTCACTTCTGGGAAGGTGTTTCTTATTTATTCAGTCT
This sequence comes from Ondatra zibethicus, assembly GCA_004026605.1. Lineage (NCBI taxonomy): Eukaryota > Metazoa > Chordata > Mammalia > Rodentia > Cricetidae > Ondatra > Ondatra zibethicus. Next base: position 5,460 of record PVIU01004364.1, on the reverse strand, counting down.
AGAGTGGACTCTGTTTTCTGTACTCCATGTGACTGCTCTGTGAAGGGCGTAGAAGGGTGACGTGTTCCTGACTGATGGCCTCCTTTCTCAGCATGGTAACCTGAGAGAGAGAGAGAGTGTGTGACTCAGAAGAGTGTGGCCCCACCTTACGATGACTTTCTTACTCTGGGAGAGTTGGCCAGGAAAATAGTTTTTAAGATGAGAACACATGACAATCATCCCAGCGTTCAGGAAGCTGAGGCAGGAGGATCATGAGACCTGGGCTAACCTGGGCTGCATAACAAGTCTCTGTCTCAGTAAAAACTCCAAAGCCAAAAATCAACGTACTGTTTTAGATGATAGAGTAGCCTACTAAAATCATTGCCAATTTATATTTCAAAAACATACCATCATCTAATGTATTCTGTAGCTTGCAGAAACAAAGTAAAGCAACATTCCTTAACCTTCAAACAACATAGAACTGAACACAGTAGAGCACTTTAATCCCAGCACTCTGGAGGCAGAGGCAGGTGGATCTCTAAGATCGAGGCCAGCCTAGTATTGATGAGGTCCAGGCCAACCAAAGATACATAGTGAAACCTGTTGAAATGGGATTCCCCTCTGTATGTTATGAATATGTTTTATTACCATTGGTTAATAAAGAAACTGCTTTGGCCTATGGCAGTGCAGAATATAGCCAGGCAGGAAATCTGAATAGAGATTTATATAGAGAGAGTAGACAAAGTCAAGGAGACACCATGTAGCTGCCATAGGAGAAAGATGCTGCAGGAACTTTACCAGTAGGCCACAGCTTTATGGTGATACACAGATTAATAGAAAAGGGTTAATTTAAGATGTAAGAGCTAGCTAGGAATATGGCTAAGTTATTGGCCAAGCAGTGTTGTAATTATTTAGTTTCTGTGTGATTATTCAGGTCTGGGCTGCAGGAAACAAACAAGCAGTCTCTGCTTACACCCTGTTGCCAAAAAACCAAAAAACAAACAAAAACCCAGCTCCATTTCATTGGGATTTCAGGATTGTATTCACTCAGTAACTTTAGCTTATGTCTTTCATATTCAATTTATTTATTCAGTACTTTTCTCCTAGGACTTCAATGAATAAAGTGATTTTCATCTGAAGTACTATTTACGATTCTTTAACAAACTCATTAGGGAATTGCCAGATGACCATTACCTGTCTGCATTTGCATTTTCTGTGGACTTAAATTCTGATCCCTGTGCCCAAAGAATATTTTCTTCCCTGCCTTTTCCGATCTCACCACCCCCTCCACGCCTCGGCAGAATAAAACGGTGCCTCTCAAAGAATTCTTTCCTGAGGCCCTGATCCCTCCCTGGGTGGTCACAATATTCCACAGTGGATTGAGACCCTGTTACTGGTCTTTGTGCTAAAATGATCTCCAAGGTACAGAACCTCAAGTGACATAGACCTTCTGAACCTGTGACCTGAAGTTTCCTCTGGGAAATAACTCCGTTGACAGTCAGCCTGAAGAACCTCTTGGACACTGGGAGGTCTCAATCAAAAGCTCAGGGTGGGCTCCGGATCATAGTAGTGGCCCAAGTCCAGCCCTGTGACTGGGGCATGCTGGATGGTCCTGCATCCCAGCATCCCATCATCAGCCCTGTGACTGGGGCATGCTGGATGGTCCGGGCATCCCAGCATCCCATCATCAGCCCTGTGACTGGGGCATGCTGGTTGGTCTGGGCATCCCAGCATCCCAGCATCAGCCCTGTGACTGGGGCATGCTGGATGGTCCTGCATCCCAGCATCCCATCATCAGCCCTGTGACTGGGGCATGCTGGATGGTCCGGGCATCCCAGCATCCCATCATCAGCCCTGTGACTGGGGCATGCTGGATGGTCCGGGCATCCCAGCATCCCATCATCAGCCCTGTGACTGGGGCATGCTGGTTGGTCTGGGCATCCCAGCATCCCATCATCAGCCCTGTGACTGGGGCATGCTGGTTGGTCCGGGCATCCCAGCATCCCATCATCAGCCCTGTGACTGGGGCATGCTGGTTGGTCTGGGCATCTCAGCATCCCAGCATCAGCCCTGTGACTGGGGCATGCTGGTTGGTCTGGGCATCCCAGCATCAGCCCTGTAACTGGGGCATGCTGGGTGTTCCAGGTATCCCAGCATCCCAACAGGCACCATATGGAACAGAACTGTCATCATTCAACAGAATCATGGGAAATGATGAAATGTTTATTTTAGATACTGAGATTTGGTGTGGTTTTTGACAGACCAAGTAACAATGGCAGAAAGTGATATTTTGAAGTGAGCTGCTGCTGTAATGAAATCTCATGGCCCTGGCACAGTGTGCAGCTGGCAAAGAAGACCCCTAAGCTCAGCAAAAATACAGTCTTGATGGTTGTCGAGGGCCAGTAAGGAAGCCGTTACTCGGGGATGAAGAATGGTATCCTTGTTCTGTTTGAACAGAATGTTCAGCAAACCGTCACCTACATGAGATATTGGGAGCACTGGAGGCTCCTTTTCTAGCCACGATGATCCAGGTGTTGGGGGAGAAATGGATTAAGGAACATTCAGGTTTTAAGCAGGATTTAGAGGAAATATTTCCTGTCTAAAATTGTCTAGGATCCTAAATAAAATGATTTTTTTTAATTCCTTGATTCTGTACCCCACAAAAGGGCTTTAAAAAAGAAATGACCTCAGCTGCGAACACCAGACTCAGGACAACACTCCAGGGCACTCGATTTCACAGTAAAAATAAGTCAGGGCACATGTGTAAGACCCTCGATAGAAATCTGAAAGTAAATTAAGGCAACCCCCCCCACCTCCATCTTCTCAACCAGAGGTGATGTCATAGCATCCTGGACCTGATTTAGATGACAGGATCCTGGTCTCAAGTTTGAACTTGATTTCATGGTGGGGTGAAACTTTTGCAGGAGTATTAGTGTGCTTTGCATGTAGAAAACATGTAAATCATTTATGACCATAAGATTGCTGGAGCATAGCCAAGGATCTATTGTTATAGAAAAGTACAGCCTGCTTCTTCCCCTTCTCCAGGGCTAGCCTGAGACTTCGTTGAGACATAGTTTGTTTGAAGAGAGAAGTGTACAGGTTTAAGTGTTAGCACCAGCTGCCTTACTAGTGTATGAGGACATTTTGGGCTGGCCAAAACAGTGACAGAAAAGATCCATAAGATCTCAATAAATAAACCTTCATGGGATTTGAACTATCAGGGTAGAAGACAGGTAGCCAAAGCCCTTCTTCTCCCATGCTCCCTCCCGGGTTCTTGCCCTGCCCCCTGCTAGGCTAACTCACATGCTGCCGCTGTTATGCCCCATACAAACATCTCAGTGTTCTTCCTGCATTTTGCATTTCTGCATGTTCAGTTTGTCTCAAACATATGTGTCGTATCTTACCGTGTTAAAGCTGTAAGATCCTATAATGTCAGAAAATCAAAATCTAAATTCATTTGACTCATTTCTTTCTGAACTGTTGTCTGATCTTACTAGATGGTAATTAATTTTGACTCAACCGATCGTGTTCTTTAGCTTTCTGTGACTATGACGAAATACTTAGGATAATCATCAGCAAAATGTGGAGTCGTGTTCCCAGAGGTCTCAGGACCTGGTCGGTGGCCCTGCTGCTTTGGGCCGGTGATGACTCAGCATGCTATGGTAGGGGAGTTCTGTGGAGGAAGCCCTAGCTTTCCTTGGTGTGTCTGAGATCAGAAACCCAGATCTTTGGAGTAGCATCAAGTTCTCAGCACATAATGACTGAATGCCATCTGATCGTTACTTGTTTATTTTCACTAGTTATTTTGGAAATGATTTCAAAGTAAAAGGAGGCCTGCTGGGAAATCTAGATGCCTAACTTGAGTGTTGTTGTTCCAGTCTTGGAGACATCGGGATGAGGCTGTCGGGTGAATTCATAGGCTTTGAAGAGCTTTGATGACTTCTTAATGAGATTTAAAAGCTGAAGGAATGGGATTGGGACCATAAAATCCATTACTCTTCCTTCACATTATTTCTTTGAAGTGATTTAGTGCATTTGTGTGTTAGAATTGGAGGTCTCAGTTGGACTGAGTCCTCCTCATTGTTTGCTAATATGAGGCCTGGAAAAGGTTTAGGGCGCAAGCAGCTATCACTAATGGCTCTCACTGTAAGCATGTCGGTTAGAAAAATCCGCGTCAGATACAGGAGGGCTTCAGACTCTGCAGGCGTCTGTAAACCCCGATGCAGGATTTAAAGATGAAGTCGGTTCAGTAGAAAACGTTTAGTGGGAAATCTTTAGCGATGAATGCCTATTACATGGTATGTGACTGCGCCACTGGAGAAGTCAGGGAAAACAACACCCAGACCCCTGTTTCCGAGACTATAATAGAACTCAGTTCTGATGCAGATGCTGGCCATAGAGCTCAATAGCCCTTTCTGTAGCTGTGAGAAAACTGAGAGGTGGCATAATTAGTTAGATTTACTGAGGTCATGTGATCCGTGGGCTGAGTTCCAGCTGTAATTGTTTTTCCCTGACAGTTTTGTTACATTGGGCAAGGTGAGTTCTTTGGGCCTGTTTGGTTTTCCATGTTTATAGCACAGGAAGACCTAGTGTTCATCTCACTGGCTTGTTTAAGTATGAAACGGCTTGATATAAATAAAATGTTCTTTGAATGCAGATAACCGATTAAGATATTGATTATAAAATATTTTTTATTTGATCTTATTAATAACTTCATCAAAGTAATCTGATGATATGGTGATTTGAGAAAAGTCCTACTAGCAAGTGTCCAAACTTCAGACATTGAGACATGACATCACCTACAAGTGTGTTGGGCCACACCTGTATATCGTATATTCTCATATCCTGGCAGGTAGTGACATTTCATTTGTATTTTAATAAATAGAGTTTGCCTGTAGATCAGAAAAGTGAAACAGCCACACTGGCCAGCCTTACAGACCAGGCAGTGGTGACCTTTAATCCCAGAATGAGCCAAAGCTGGGATTAAAGGTGTGTGTCGCCACTGCCTGGTCTGTAAGGCTGACCAGGGTTCCTGTTTTACTTTTCTGATCTTCAGGCAAACTTTATTTATTAAAACACAAATGAAATGCCACCACACTGGCACGCATGGCAGCAGCTTAGCCTGCTAGTGTTTTAAAAGGCAAATGGAAAAAGCTTACAGTTAATTTCTAATAGAATAAGTAGGGTAAAGCCTTCTGTGCAGTTTATCAGCGTTTCTTCTTAGGATTATTTTATACAGTTGCCTTCGGTTGTGGGTTTATACAAACTTTCTGTGATGCCAAACATATATTTGTAATATTTAAGAGAATCTTTTGTCTTAAGAACTATGATAATAACATGCTAAACATGATGTTAGATAGGACAGTAGCGCTTCCCAATGAATTCTTTTCTGCAGTGCAGTGGGAGACGATGGTTCCTTGCATCAGGTCGCTTTTCCTGTTTGTTTTTGTTTCTTATTTTGAGACAGGGTCTCTTTACCTC
>PVIU01004363.1:0-128276 GCA_004026605.1 Ondatra zibethicus | reverse complement strand
TGTGTGTGTGTAAACTAAACTGAATGCTGGGAGAAAGAAGGGCGGAGTCGGAGAAGCCATGGAGCCGCTGCTAGAGACAGACATGCTGAAACTTTGCTGGTAAACCACGACCTCTTGGCGATTAATAGAAATGGGTTAAATTAATATATAAGAGCTAGCCAATAAGAAGTTAGACCTAATAGGCCAAGCAGTGATTTAATTAATACAGTCTATGACCTTGGGCAAATTATTTAACCTCTGTCAGCCTCAGTTTCATTCTTCAGTAAAATAGAGATAAAAAACTGTTTCTCTGGCTGATGGGGTGGGTCACTGGGTGACGTACTGGCCTCCAACCTTCAGAGCCTGCTTTTAGTCCCTGGAACCCATATGGTGGAGAAAACTCACTGCTAAAAGTTGTCCCCTAACATCTGCACATGTGCTTTGGCACCAGCACCCACCCACACAACTACACACACAAAGTAATAAAAATAAAAGTAGTGCCCTCCCACATCAGTCAACAATCAAGAAAATGCCACAAACATGCCTACCGGACAGGCTGATGGAGACAGTCCCTCATTGAGCCTCCTTCTTCCCAGGTGTGTATGAAGTTGACAACCAATGCTAGCCATCACACTAAGCATTTTTTTAAAATATTTATTTATTTATTGTGTATACAGTGTGTGTATATATATATGTATGTATGTATGTATGTGCCTGCAGGCCAGAAGAGGGCACAGATGGTTGTGAGCCACCATGTGGTTGCTGGGAATTGAACTCAGGACCTCTGGAAGAGCAGTCAGTGCTCTTAACCACTGAGCCATCTCTCCAGCCCCCACACTAAGCTTTTAAGTAGTTTTTAGGTAAACTCTTCTTACCTTACCAACTCTTCCAAGTTAGGTGGAAATAGTTATTATGTTAGTAGTGATTTCTAGCAGTGATTAGAAGTTCACTCTGATATGTTCCGAGACTTGTCATAAATACCTTATATTCTACTCATAAAGACAGTTATTATCACTATTAATCCTTTGCCTATGGAAGAGGGAGGACTGCAGAGATTAAATAATGTTTTAGGTTGTAAGTCTGATCTTCAAATTAAACTTCCTTCTTTCTTCCTTTCTTTCTTGTTTCTAAAGTAAAAATGGCTTATTCATGGCACAGCACACAAGAGGCAAAGTGTCTCATATCACAGACAGCATATCCAACTCCCTGGAATATTCATTTCTTTGGCATAGAGGAGAGAATGAAGGGGAAGCCAGGCAATGCTAAGGCAGCTAAGATGGGGAATGGGTCTCTATTGTCATCTTCACAGGGTAAAACTTTGGGGTCCATTAGTGGCAAGTTGATTCTCTAGCTTGATAGGTGGGGCACAGCTGAGGCCACTTCTGGGTCTTCACCACACAGGTGCAGCAGTGCCTGCTGACACCCTTGCTGTCTTAGGACTTGCTACACTTCCTCTTGAATTCAAGACTGATTTTCAGCATGTCCACTTCACTTCGGGAGACCATGATGCTAATCAGGACCTTGTGATCCCCCTTGCTCTTCATGGAGTCAGACAACTGATCAGGAAAGTAAGGTGGCTTGTCCTGAGTACACTGGTCCAGGTTCAGGGAGGCATTTTCCACCTCTTCTTTGGCCTCCATGATGCTCTCCCACATGTCATAAGGGCTGTAGCTCTTGTACCTTTTGAATATTTTCTAGAGGTGGCACACAGTGGTCTCAGTCATGATGTTTATCCACTTGGGAGCATCAGTTCCATTTGTCATCACCCCAGCATCATAGTGCTCCCAAGCATCCTGGTCAGTCAGGTTTGTCACCAACTGAACTACCCTCTGCTCTTCTGTCCTTTCGGAAGTTACCGGATGTGTTGGAAATGGTGTTCTCCAGAGTGGTCTTGTATGTCTCCTAACACACCCTGTTAATCTCCTGCGGCTCCAGGTTGGTTTTCAAGATGATCTCAATGAGGGAGTCCTCATCAGTCCCCAGGCCCCTCATAGATGCTTTCAGTTCCAAAGCATCAATACTGTGCAGTAGGCCCAAAATCACCGTCTGCAGATGGCCACATAAGGCTGACCTCAGCGCTGATAGGCAAAGACAGTGTCTTATCTCTGCACATTGCTGTGGTTAGTCAGAATGTTGATGGTGATGACCTCATCCATTCGTTTGGTCTTGCTAGCTGTCTGAAGGGTCAGAGTATCCCTCTCGACACCAAAGTTGGTGTAGGCTTTGACTGACCATAGGCACTTGGGTGTGTGATCACCCTCCAAGCTGAGCTTGTACAGGGTTTTGTAGACAGTAGATGTTTTTTGTAAAAATCTGAGCCAGGCACCAAGTCCTGAGAGTTGTCTCTAAAAACAAAATTAAGTTCTTAACTAAACATAGTGCTGCTAATCTGCAATCCCGGCACTCAGAGGCTGAGGCAGTAGAGTGTGTAGACACAGCCGGTGGAAAAGATGAGTGGCCAGCTCTCTGATTCTAAATGGGAGGGATGGCTTGGGTGTGTTGGACCTGGCCATCTCATTGCCTGTTTAGGGATTTAGACTATGAATCCATCCTGGAGCCAGGTTCGGTTCTTAAAAAATAGTGTTACTCGTTGTCTAGACCTATCTATGAAGGTGCTAGAATGAAATGAAGCCAGCCAAGCTCCTGGTTTTGAAAGTGGAAGAATGTTCACTGCAAGTCAGAGGTTCTTGGCAGGCAAAACCACTATATAACATTCTTATTGTATTGTCTTTTTTTACAACTCAGAATCTTAGATGGAGGAAAGCTTAACTTAGTAAAAACACATACCTATCTCCTGCAGGGGTAAATGAAGTTGGTTCTGGTAGAGGTTTCTTTTATGTGCATCCTGCTACCCAGTACACATGGAGTATCCTCAGTTATAATGCTGACTCGGCCACAGGCCCATTGGTGCCAGCCAGAGTCTAAACCTTTTGATGGTTGGGTGGGAACTAAAGGAACACCTGCCAAAGACCCTTGTACAGCCAGGTGAAAGCCACCATAGCAAGAGCACACTCATGAGGGTGTGGTCCAAATGTTCTCTCTCTCTCTCTGAGACAGGGTTTCGAGCTTGTCCTGGAACTCAGTTTGTAGACCAAGCTGGACTCGAACTCATAGAGATCCACCTGCCTCTGCCTTCCAAGTGCTAGGATTAAATAAATGTGCCACCACCACCCAGTCCAAATTTTTTATCTCTTTTTTTTTCCATCCTTAAACATGTTAGTCTTCCCTTCTTTGTGAAAGCGGCCTCCTTGTTTATTGGATCAGTTTTCATTTGTCATGATTTTTTTGTACTCTGACCAGGTATGTTGCTGGAAGTCAGTGAGAGTTGTCCCTTCTAAAGACTGCCTTTCATCTCCTTTTTTTTTTTTTTTCCTTTGAGCTGCTCTGAGACAGGGTCTTTACACTGTGACCCGGCTGGCCTCGAACTCACAGAGCTCCGCCTGCCTCTCCCTCGTGAGTGCTGGGATTAAAGGTGTGCGCCAGCGCACCTGACTCACAATGTCTTTTTAGCTGGCTAATTCTTTTGCTGTGAATTGACTATATTCCATATCTATATATAATACCTAAAGGCCTAAATGGTTGAAATTTTTTCTCTTTTCACAGCCATCCCTTCCTGTACTCTATACACTATCCAGCCAGGCCACACATGAAGCTGTTCATCTACTTTGCAGGATGTTGGTCTTTGATCCAGTAAGTAGTGTTTACTTTTATATCTTTTTTTCTGTAATTTTGTGTGTTGACTGTTGTGCCTGAATGTATGTCTGTGCACCACATATATGCTTGGTGCTCTCAAAGGTCAGAAGAGGGAGTCAGATGATTGTGAGCTACCATGTGGGTGCTAGAATCTGAATCCTGGTCATCTGTTAAAGCAACAAGCCATTGTTCCAGCCTCTAGTTTTAGATTTATTTAATAAATTTTAAAATAGTTTTCTAAGAAGCATCCTGGCTTTGAGTAGACTGGCAGTGTCATGATGACTGGAGTGGCAGACTCCAGCCCCTGTTCTGTGTTCCCTCCCCATGCTAATTCATTACATGGACATTTGAGCATTGGTGCTCAGATATAAGCAGAGCTTAGGCAGAGACCTAGAAGATATTACCATTTTTATGATCCTGGTGTTCATAAAAGGGCTTGACACCAACGTTAAACAAAAGGGGGGAAATTTGATTGAAAAATCACTCACTGTGTGGCATATGGAAATGTTTGCTCTTTGGGTTGAGGGCTGTAACTTTCCTAAACCTCTTTTCCGGGCTTGACATGGGCTACAAACTGCTCTGTGATGTCTGCCGTTTATTTGTTCATTCATCCAAAGATTATTTATCATTCATATCTGTGGCAGTAATTATTGTCAATAAAGATGAAAATGGGAGCATTTAAAAAAGAAAATGTACTTGATAAGATACAAAGTAACCACTAAATACAACAAGTTTTTAAAGAATTCTTTTTAAAAAAAAAAACTCACAAAATTATGGATAGTAAGTTTACCTTGGTCTGTGGTGAGAAGAGAGCATCTTTCTCATGTAATAATCAGATCCACGTGACTATCTATAGGTAGGTCCACTAGGGGGCTGGGTGTGGCTGCACATGCCTGTAATCCCAGCACTTGGCCGGCAGAGCTCTGTGAGTTCAAGACAAGCCTGGTGTGAGTTCTCTCTCTCTCTCTCTCTCTCTCTCTCTCTCTCTCTCTCTCTCTCTCTCTCTCTCTTTGAGACAGGGTTTCGAGCTTGTCCTGGAACTCAGTTGGTAGACCAAGCTGGACTCGAACTCATAGAGATCCACCTGCCTCTGCCTTCCAAGTGCTAGGATTAAATAAATGTGCCACCACCACCCAGTCCAAATTTTTTATCTCTTTTTTTTCCATCCTTAAACATGTTAGTCTTCCCTTCTTTGTGAAAGCAGCCTCTTTGTTTATCGGATCAGTTTTCATTTGTCATGATTTTTTTGTACTCTGACCAGGTATGTTGCTGGAAGTCAGTGAGAGTTGTCCCTTCTGAAGACTGCCTTTCATCTCCTTTTTTTCCTTTGAGCTGCTCTGAGACAGGGTCTCACTGTGTGACAAAGCCAGGGCTTTGTCAGAGAGAGAGACAGAGGAATTTGAGGCAAAATTGTTGGGTTTGAACCAGTCTCGCTTGCAGGGTGAAGTTGGGCTTTCAAGGTCCTATTAGCCACATGGTGAATTTAAAGCCACCTTCCCATGAGCCCTTGGGGATAGTGAGATGATTTAGCTTGTGGCCTTAGGAACTGGAAAGCTTGAGGTTGTATGAATTGCTACACATCCTGTAATCAAGGCAGTGAGTCATCTTTACCCTGTCTCCCATGGAGCCCATCCTTGAGTTCTGTAAGAGCCACTTCTCCATAGTTCACTTAACACTGAGGATGGATGGTTTTCCTTTAATTTTTTTTTTTTTTCTGGAGTTTGAAGTGTATGGGTCAGTAAGCCTGATGCGCTGGTGTGTTAACTGTTGGAATTGGAAGACCTCAAAAGCCAGAAGATAGGCTGCTGCTGTTGCTGCTGCTGCTGCTGGTGGTGGTGGTCTCAGTCTGACATTCACACCGACCCCTCTGCTAACCCTCAGCTTTGCCCTGTCACTCTATAGTCGAAGTTCTCAGCAGCTTTCTAAAATTGCCAGCATGATCACATCTCCTAAATGCTGACACTTCTTCAAAGTGTGGCCTATTGTCTAAAACGCAAAACATTGCATATTTAAATGTCATGGTATTTGTCATTTGGGGCCCTGTGCACATCTGTCTCAAGGTAGGAACGTCCCAGATTTTTAGAAGGACATTTTGAAGTGACAGTTGTTATTCTGAGTCTGCTCAGTCTCCTGTCACCCACCCCTAAATTCAGCTGCCCCTCTTTACCCAGCATGTTCTGTACATCGAGTATAAACTGTGTCATGTAATTCAGTCTGTGAAAGATTCTACATGGACAGCCATGCTCATCTGTAGTGTTGATGTGCTGGTCTCTGAATTTGATTTCAGTCAAAAAGGATTTCCGCTAAGGATGCCTTAGCCCACCCCTACCTAGATGAAGGGCGGCTGAGATACCACACGTGTATGTGTAAGTGCTGCTTCTCCACCTCGACCGGAAGAGTCTACACCAGTGACTTTGAGCCTGTCACCAACCCCAAATTTGATGATACCTTTGAGAAGAACCTCAGCTCTGTCCGACAGGTTAAAGGTGAGTGCCTTTTGTCATCCATTCAGACATGGTGACCAGGGACGTATTTGATTACACAGCAGTGATCCAGAGTCAGGGGCTTACCAAAGCTGGCCGATGTCTATTTCAGCTTTGCATGTAGCTGTCTGTGCAGAGCATGTGTGTGTGCAGAGAATGGCGACTTAGCATTATTTCCAGAGGAATGAAAACTCAGTTTCTGTTCCAAGTTGTAATGAGTGTGATCAGAATATATCATATCTGTATTCACAGTGTCACTTCAGTAAGTAAAACGTATTGGACTTCTTTATGTAACATTTGATGGGTTTTTGTTTTGTTTTGTTTTTAAAAAAATAAAAGAGTCCGCTAAAGAGAATGGTGATGAGAAAGGGAGTTTGATAATTTACTCACACAGTTATGCTGAGGATTCTCACTGGGGTAGAGGGTTGAGGGATCCCCTATAATGCTGTGCACATAGACTCTCCCCGCTGGCGGAGCTTCCAGCCTGGGCAGCGCCTCCGGGGAAGTTTTTGTCTGTTTTTAGCAACAACCATCATTTTGGCTCCAGAAAAGTAGAACTTGATTGGGACTGACAGAGGATGTGCGTGTGAGTTAACTGACCCAGCCGCTGTGGCAGCTGGGAGTCCACGCTTCCAGCCTGTGTGTTGGCAATGGCATGGACAGTGTTTGTTTTCTCCACAGAAATCATCCACCAGTTCATTTTGGAACAGCAGAAAGGAAACAGAGTGCCTCTCTGCATCAACCCGCAGTCTGCTGCCTTTAAGAGCTTTATTAGGTAACTGTCTGCACAGCTCACACCTCAGAGCTAGAGGACGGCGCCGTGATTTTATTCTTCAGCATGGTTTGGGTGTTTTGGGTTTTTTTTTTTTAAACTATTTTGTGTATGTGTATGTTTGTGGGAGTCAGTTCTCTCTCCGTGAATCATGTGTATTCTGGGGATCAAACCTAGGTCATCAGGGTTGGTAGGAAACACTGTTTCTTGCTGAGCTGTCTTGCTGGCCCTATTTTTTGTTTGTTGTTTTTGTTTTTGTTTTGTGAGACAGGGTTTTTCTGTTTAACAGCTCTGGCTGTTCTGGTATAAGGTTTGCCGACCAGGCTGGCCTCAACCTCACAGAGATTCGCCTGCCTCTGCCTCCAGAGTGCTGGGGTTAAAGGTGTGAGCCACCACCGCCCACCTGTTTTTGTTTTTTAATAATACAAATATTAGGCATGGTATCACATGCCTGTCATCCTGTTGTAGTGGGCCACTTTCATGTTCTTGGCTGCTCAGCCCTGAAATAATCACACGGAAACCATATTATTTGCAGTACTGTTTGGCCAATAGCTTAAGTGTATTTCTGGCTAACTCATATCTCAAACTGACCCATCTCCATTAATCTGTGTATAGCCGCTGTGGCTTACTGGGTAAAGTTCCGGCGGGGCTACATGGCCATGGCTTCTTGACTCTGCCTTTCTTTCTCCCAGCATTCAGTTTAGTTTTCCCCACCTAGCTCTACTCTGCCCTGTCAGTCCAAGCCAGTTTCTTTTTTCATTAATCAATAAAAGCAACACATAGACAGAAAGACCTCCCATACCATCATCCCAGCACTTAAGAAGTTGAGTCAAGAAGGGAGTTCAAGGTCAGCCTGAGCTACATAGTGAGTTCAAACATAGGCAACATGAGACCACAGCTCAAAAAAAAAAAAAGTTCAATAGGAAGTTGATGTAATAAATATCAGTAAGCCTCTGTCTTCATCCTGGGACTGACTCCCATGGTGAGTTTAGCTGCTCAGTTGTAGGGTGGGGGGTGGGTCTCTGCAGCAGCAGTGAAAGTCCTGCCACCTTCCCATCTCCTTTTTTTATTATACTTTTTAAATTTTTTTTGTGCGTTGATGTTTTGCCTGCATTTACGTCTATCTGTATGTGGGTGTCAGATTTTGGAATTATAGACAGTTGTTAGCTCTGCCATGTGGGTGCTGAAAATTGAACCCGGGTCCTCGGGAATAGCAGTCAATGCTCTTAACCACTGAGCCATCTCTCCATCACCCCCTTCCCATCTTCTCGATAACACAGCCAAGGGCGCTGGGAGTGGGCTTGATCTTTATTATTTACTTATTGGTTTGTTAGTTTATTTATTTGGTCAGTTTGATCTGGGTCTTCACCAGGTGAGCCCAAGCCAGCCTTGTTCTTGATCCTCCTGCTTTGGCACTGCGAGCCAGGCATGTACTCCACCTGACTCCCTCTTTGTTTATTGTGTGTTTACATGTTTTGTCTTGTTTCATTGTTTCTTTGAGACAGGCTCTCACCAGGTAGCCCAGGCTGCTCTCCTATTCATCTTCCTGTCTCAGTCTCCCATGTCAATAAGCCTGGATGGGTTGCTTCGGGGGTGGGTACGGGGCAAACAGGTAGATGATTCCTATGTAGAGGAGCATCCAGGATGCTTGTGGAGAGCTGTGAGTTCACTTTGCATTCTAACAAGCGTCATTCTGTCTTTCCCTTGTTTCCAGTGGGAAGACAGAAGCCACTTTAGCAATCCTAAGGATTGCTAGCCAGGAGAAGACATCTAACTTCTAAAAAAATATAAAATTAGCTTTGGGGGTGGGGGTCTCGAAGTAGCAAGTACAAAAGGCAGCAACCCCATATGTACCAATAGAGGAAAAAAACAAGGAAGAAATTGAACTCAAAGGTCCCCTGCCCAGGAGCCTTTTTGAAGAGGGTCTACATCTTCTGGAGCATACAGCATTAGTGGGGAGGAGATGTACCAAGATGGGCAGAACTGGCCCGTCAGAAAGGTTCAGAGAAACTCACAGAAGCACGAAGGGAAGCTGTTGCCTGGTGCTCCAGCCTGCAGCGCCCTCCTGCGCCCTCTGTTGGCAAATATTAATATGAAGCCAGGTAGCAAAGAACCACAAGCTGTTTCACGACACAGGACAAAGGGTGGATTTGAGTTTCAGGCCCCGTCCGCATCCCACTCCCACCCCTACCCCTGGCCTTTCTCCTTTTTCTTTTCCCCCACTCCCTACTCTTTCCTTTTTCCACACTGAAGTAGGGCCTTCCCTGCATTGAAGCTGTTGAACCAAACTCAAGAATTGTGCCTGAAATTAGTAAGATCAGTTACCTTTCATTCCTTCCATTTTTTTCCATGTAGAAAGCTGGCATTAACTTGCATCTTGACTTTCCTGTGATTTTAAATTACTTTGTTTAATATTTTCCCAGAAGAGTCAGTGACCCAGGCGATTAGGTGTCCTAGCACCTTCCAGGTGCTAGTCATTGTTCTCCTGGGCTCTGGACAGGAAAGTGATTACCGTTCCTTTCTAATAAGCAACCCTAGACTCTGAGACTAACTAATACCAGGTCTGTGATAACAATTGCTGGACCCTGGCTCATCTGCACCAGTAATGCCCTGAGAGAGTGCTCACAAGGCCCCTTCTCATAGGCCCTGTCTAGCTGACACTGTTTTGAGAGGTACTTCTTAAGGGGATTTTCCTGATTGAATATGAATAACGTTGTTTATGATAGCTACCATTTACTTTACATCAGTAAGTAGACTCGATGGAAAGCATTGTAAATATATTTTCCATGTTACTCTGAGGTAGACGGAGGGGATTCTTCTTCCCACTCCCCTCTAAATAAGATGGCCCTCTCCTGTCCCTGTAAACCACTGAAGATAACAGATCTCTAAAGAGAAGTTAAAGCAACAGAAACAAAAACTGCAGAAATGTTCCTGGGCGCTCAGTGGCGCTGCCCTCTCATCCTTGAGGTGCCGCTGATTCTGGGCTCTCCCTTTTCTTCCAGTTCCACCGTTGCTCAGCCGTCTGAGATGCCGCCGTCTCCTCTGGTGTGGGAGTGACAGTGGAAGACACTGTACTACTGAAGATGTAATGTAGCTTTCACTGGAGTCTGGGATTTGCAATTCTGGAGGGTTAATCATGCTTGTACTGTAATTTTACTAATGAAGTTTTAAATTAACAACCACTACTTGTATGATATGAATAATATTTAGAAATGTTACTAGACTTTTAATCTTGTAAAGTGGTTGTGCTTTTAGAAGAAAAAAAAAATATTTTACCCAGAGTTGCACATGGTTAAAGAATTCGGTGCAGCTGTTATGGCTCGACTCAGAACAAACGAGAATTGAACCAAATTTGGGCGTTTGGGGTTTATGTTTTGTTTTTCTTTTCTTTTTTTTTATGAAGCGAGATTATTCACATGTACGTACACACACACACACACACACACACACACACACACACACACACACACACACAAATAGTCATACATTTTGATATTTGAGTCATTCCTAAAGATTAGGGTTTTCTAAAACTAAAGAGTCTAGAAAGCTTGCCTGTGACCAATCATGGAGCCACGGGAGCTGATCGTGGCTGCACCTGGGGGAGGCTGCGGGAGGGGCATGCCACCTAGTGATCAAGCCCTATAACTGGCTTCTCATTAGAGCCGTGATGGTGATGTGTGCTGTCTGAACTCCAATGCCGTGTGTAGAGAGACTGAATCTGACTAGGAGAGACTAACCCTGTTTTCCTTACCCAGTATAAATATATATATATATATATATATTTAATCTATTTTTATTAGAAGTTTTTCTGCTCTTTCTTACATAAAAAGAAAAAAGACCCAAGCATGCATCCTTATGTGTGTAAATAATTCATCTCTGGGCTAATTTCAAAAGAATCCCAACACTGCTGTATAGAGAGAACTAGCTTGCAAAATTTAGGTCTGTGAAATTCTGTGAGACTTTTCCTGCACTGGACAGTGAAAAATAATAAATAAAAGACAAAAAGAAATTTAAAAAAAATTAAAGCCACAAAGGCACATAGCGAATCCTGTCAAAAGTGTTTGTGTCCTTAGGCAGAGCTGTGGGAGTCTTGAAATGTCACAGTAGTAAATAGCTTACCGCTTTTCGACAAATTCTTTTTCCTGCTGGAACACTGAACTCTGTGCATATGTAAATATGAACACCAATCGAAGGCCTCTACCTCCTGGAGTTACACAACTTGGCTTGTTTACCTCCACACGCTGATGATGACTATTTTTTTTTTTTAAGTTCAATGTGGAGACTTGAAACTTGAATGTCCCTTCCAACTTTTATATTAAAAATAAAAAGACAAGAAAATCGAAGAGCGTTTTTCACCTGTACAAGGAGTACTAACGGATCGTCTTAAAACTGGTCTAGGAAAAGCTTGGTGTGTGTTATGGACAATTAACTGTTAAAGTTATTGTAAGTTATCTGTATTTAGCAGAGTATTTTCATCTTGAGTGATCTGAGCTGAATTTGAAGACTATTAAGTTATGTTTGGAAGTTTTAACTTCAATGAAGTAATTATTTGCTGTGAAAGAAACAAACATTGAATTACTAAACAAAGATGGTGCAATATCTTTGTTTTTGTTTTTGTTTTTGTTTTTTTATGAGGCTCCTGAGAATCAACCCAACTGAAGCATTTCAATTCACTTGAATGAGAAACGTGTTTAGTATCAAAAGAGCCCGAGAAGACACTGGTATGAAAGGTACAATCTCAGAGGTTGGTCAGTTACCGTGGCACACTTTCTGGTCACTTTGTACAATGTAGATTTGAAGTACAGTGGTGAAAACATTAAATGTGACATTTGAAAACGATATGTCGCTGTCTTACTTCATCCCCCACTGTTTCTCTTCAGCCTTTGCTCTGACTTCTACTCTTAGCTTTGCGGAAATTGCTTGTCTGTTTTTAATCCTTCCCAAGAATGTATTGGAAGCTCAGTTAAATGACACCAGAGACCGCATGATCTAAATATATACAATAGAAATGTCATTTTCACGTGGGATCTTCCCCTAATATATTGGGACTGAACACATTAAATAAGAGTAGATGGCTATGGGTCAGCAGACTAGTGAGACACACGACTTCCCCTCCTCCTTTCTGTCCCTTGTCCCTAAAAGCCCTAGTCACTAAAGAGGAAGTTGGGGCTTTGTGGCAGTATAATTCAGACCAGAAACCCGACTGCCTAACCTTCCCATACATGTCCTGAGGCTGGACAAAATAATACCATCATGTTCTTTTTGCTCATGCTGACTGTGAACTCAATGTGTGGCCAAGGATTGATTACTTCCCCACCCCCAAGACAAGGTCTCTCTCTGTGTGTAGTAGCCCTGGATCAGAAATCTGGCACCTGCCTCTACCTCCTGAGTGCTGGAATTAAAGGCGTGCACTGCCCATCTGACTGGACAAAGATTACTTTAAATTTTTGATCCTCTTGTCTTTGCTTCCCTGGGTCAGTGCTGGGGGTGGAACCCAGGGTTTTGCACACGATAGACACTGCCAGCTAAACTATACTTCCGGCCCATGCTGTTGTGCATTCTTGAATCTGAAGTGGTATTTGCATCCTTCCTTTTTGTATGCTGAGGCTCAGGCCTAAGGCTTCCAGCGTTTTTTACACAGGGTCAAGCTGAGTTCCCAGCCTTGAGCTTCCTGCTTCAGCTTTCCCAGCCTTGAGCTTCCTGCTTCAGCTTTCCCAGCCTTGAGCTTCCTGCTTCAGCTTTCCCAGCCTTGAGCTTCCTGCTTCAGCTTTCCCAGCCTGAGCTTCCTGCTTCAGCTTTCCCAGCCTTGAGCTTCCTGCTTCAGCTTTCCCAGTAGCTTGGATTATAGAATGGGGCAACCAGGCGCAGCTCAAACAAAATGAATGGATTTTTTTCCCTCCAGATATGGGAAAGTTGACTGTTCATATTTTGTTGTTGGTTTGGTGTGTTTGATTTTGTTTTGTTTTGAGAGAGGGTCTCTCTGTTATAACTCTGGCCCACCAGACTTGCCATGATTGACACGATCCTGCCTCGGCCTCCAGAGTGCTGAAGTACAGGCACAAGTACCCACCTATACAAGAGCATTTTAAAATATACGTTTAACTTTGAAACTAAAGTTCTTCACAGATAGTAGAGAGAACTTACTGATGTCTTCCTTATAGGACCTGCTTATCAATCCAAGAGAGTTGTGATTTGGGTGTCTTGTCTAAATTAGTTGGTAACTTCAGAATTGCTAAGGCTTCTAGAAGAGTGAGTATGGACAGATCAAGTCAGCTGCAATTATTGGCAATAATCTCTTGTCTGGAATTTTTATTTTTTCTTCCATACTATATCACTCAAAATGTTACTTTTATATTAAAAACATCAGGAGCTGGAGATGGCTTAGTGATGAAGAGTACTTACTGTTAGAAATATTTTCTAACACGAGCTCTCTGTCGACGCAAAAATCCTAATCAAGCCGAATCAAAACAAGCTGAATTAAAAGATATTCAGGTTTAATAGGACTCTATGCTCTCGGGTGGCCCTGAGGGGAACCAGGAAGCCGCCAATGCAACCACCAGGAGGAAAGAAGGAAGACAACGTGTTGACTTTCGGGGGAGCAGTGTAAATGGACTGGGAGAGTGGTCCTGACCTCCTCTGGGGAGGGGTCGAGGTTTGGCTGACTACAGCAGAAGATCAAGAGTTCAAGGCCATACTGGCTACAACCAAAGGCTGGCGATATGGCTCAGTGGCAGAGTGCTTGCTTAGCAGGTACAAGGCCAAAGGTTAGATGCCCAGCAACATAAAGGAAGAAAACTGGCCAGAATGAACAAGGAAAGTGGTTAATGTTAGGGCTCAGATTCGGCCTCAGACAAAAGAAGAAAAGGAAAGGACATGATCGCTCCTAGGTTTGATGGGGGAGAAAGTTTATTGTAGATAAAGGGAGGGCAGAGGCAGCCGCAGGGACATCTGGGAGAGTCCAGAGTGGTCAGGACCAGGAGACAGATAAGTTAAGTAGGCACCTGAGGTCGAGCAGTGGTGGCGCATGTATTTAATCCCAGCACTCGGGAGGCAGAGGCAGGCGGATCTCTGTGAGTTCGAGGCCAGCCTGGTCTACAAGAGCTAGTTCCAGGACTGGCTCCATAGCTACTGAGAAACCCTGTCTTGAAAAAAAAAAAAACAAAAAAAACCAAAAAAAACAAAGTAGGCACCTCAGCCTTTTGTCCTAGGTTTGAGACCCACTAGTTAACCCTAGTTAAGCTAAGTTAACACTAGTAAAAACTAAGCAAACATTAAAAGTGACTGGTAGAGAGGGTAAGATAAACTGCAGCAGCACACTGTTCTTCTGTGATTTTGATGCTGGGTCATATTATGTAGCCCTGGGTAGCCTGTAACTCACTCTATAGGCCAGGCTGGCCTCAAATTCTCAGAGGTCTCCTTAAGTGCTTAGATTAGAGGTGGGCACAACCATCCCTGGACTACGGCAGCATTTTATTTTTTGCTACTTGTAATGTGTGTGCATACACACATGGAGGTCTGAGGACTGCCTGCAGAAATCTGTTACCTCCCTCCACTGTGAGTCCTGGACATCAAACTCAGATGTCAGGCTTGGTGACATTTGTCTTTACCCATTGAACCATCTCCCTGCTCCTTACTTTATTTTAAAGACAGATTTTTATTTTATGTGTGTGAATGTTCTGCCTGCATATATGTATGTGCACCACATGTGTGTCTAGTTTCCCCATGGAAGTCAGAAGAGGGCACAGGATCCCCTGAAGCTGAAATTACAGGTGGTTGTGAGCCACTGTATTGATGCCGGGATCCAATTCTGGGTCTTCTCCAAGACTGCAAGTGCCCTTAACAGCTGAACTCTCTCTCCAACACTCTCTCCTCTTTGTGTTTGTTTGTTTGTTTTTAGTTTTTTGAGACAGGGTTTCTCTCTAGCTTTAGAGCCTGTTCTGGAACTCAGTCTGTAGGGCAGATCTACTTGCCTCCGCCTCCTTAGTGCTGGAATTAAAGGCGTGTGCCACCACCACCTGGCAACAAACAGATCTTTAAAAAATAAATAAATATGGGCTGGAGAGATAAAATCAGTTTGTTTCCTGGGGTTTAGATATCTGTTAAACATTTTTTGGAAAAACTGTTAGCCTTGTGTGTAGTGGCTGCAAATAGCAGCCTCTTTGGGAATGCATGAGCCTGTTGTCTACATAGGTTGCTTTAAGAAACCTTGGAGACAATTTTCTGGTGTCTAGTCATGTCTCTGATCTGTGTTGTCCCTAGTCCCATGGGTATGTGGGGTGCCATTGGGAGGCCCCAGGACAGTGGTCAAATCATGTTCATCCACACCACACTAAAGAACAAGGAACATGTGATTGAGACCCTGCATAGAGCCATGCTCAATTTCCTTGGCCACTAGAAGATCCACATCTCAAAGAAGTAGGCCTTCCCCAAGTTTAATGCAGACAAGTTTGAGGACATAGTAACTAATGTCTGTGGAATCAGATATGTTCCCAGTCATGGTCCCCTGGACAAACAGCAGGTCCTGCACTCCTGAAGGCTTCACTATGCTGCCCTAAACCCGAAGTTATGTTCAGTAATAAATCTCACATCCAGAGGAGGGCATGTGCTTGATGATAGTTTTAAAGGTGATATGAGTGGTTTGCTCCCATTCCGTCCCATCAGGAGGCACAAAACATCTTATTTTGGGTGATAGTTTGTGTGGTCATGTGATCAACATTGATTACCAGAGGTCTGCACTGTACAAGAGAACCTCCCCCTTCCCTTGTAGTAACTAATCTGTGGAGAAGTTGGTTTTGGCTTTTCTGAGGCAGACTCTCATGTGTCCAGGCTGGACTCAAACTTGCTGTAATGGAGTCTGTCTTTGAACCCATGACCTCCCAGCCTCCACCTCCCAAGCACTAGGATTACAGACCTGGGTACCACACCCATAGGGAGAAACATTTTGAGATCATGTTTTATTCTTCAGCAAATGGCATACAGTGACATTTGTTTATGGACTTTGTCCCATTATTTGCTACTAGTTGGGAAGTAACTTATTAATGTTGTCATTCATTCTGCACACCTTTTTCTAGGATTCGAGCAAATTCAAATATAGTGAGAGTCACCAACATTTCTGCATAAGAAACTGCCTCTGCATGGAGCTGTGGATGGCAAGCATGCAGCTAGTCTGGACTTCCACGCCCTCTAGTGACAAAATGTGGTCAGGTATCTAAATAACCTCTGAGGGAAGGAAAGACTAGAAGGTGTGTTGCCACTTCCAGGTCAAGAAACTAAGATGTGACCCCTCCATGCTCTCTTTTCTCTTACCCTTCTACCAGGCTCTGACCATGAAGAGCACATGGCCAACATAGGTGAAGTTGACTTCTGTTTTGATCAAGCTTAATTAGAAATGGCCATGTTTACTCATTGTCCTGTCCATGATTTCATTCACACAAAGGCAGAAGAGTAGTTTGGATAGAGACTGGCCAGCACTCTACTTATATTCTAGATGTTTATAGAAGCTAATGGAGCCAGTGGTATGACTCAGTGGGTGACAATGCCTGCCACCAAGCCTGGCAACCTGAATTGAAGCCCTGGGGTCAACTGGGTAGAAGAAAGCATTGACCTCCCCACATGCGCACAAATGCACATGCTCAAATGAATAGGAGCTGGGCATGGTAGCACAAACAGAGGCCTGAGAGCTGAACTGATCCGTGGGTATAGAGACACAAGTTGAGAGGGCAGTCCATGCTATGACCACGTAGCAGAATAGTAGTAGTGGGTTCACCCCTGCGGCATGTGAGCTCCCCAACCATGGACTCGTGGATAAATCTACAGTACAAGGCATGTGTCTCTTCCTGTGGAATAGGTCTTAAGTCTAATAAGAAAGTTAGTTATCCCAGAACATGCATGCCATTCTTGTCTCCATTGACATACCTTACCACACTGGTCGTTATTGCAGTTCACAGCTGGGTAGGACTGCTAATTACTACTCCCGCACCCCTTGGCAGCCTGCCTGTCACCTTCTGGTGCTGTGACAGCCAGTAAAGAGGATGCTTCCTGGTCAGTATCAACTTGACTTCTCCATGTCCTGTGGCCAAGGTGTGTGGTGTCTCCAGCAGCAGTCTTATCATCAAGTTCTGGTGGACAACCAAGAGCAATGGGAATAGCCTGTATTGTTTTGGGGTCTCAGGACACCCCTAAAGATATACCTGGAGGGAAGGTATCCCATACCTGGCACTGGGATTTTTATTTGGCAACATACGACTTTTTATTCCCTGTGTAAGGTGACCAATTAAACTCTTTTGAATGTATTTATGTATGTATTTATTGAGTCAGGGTCTCACTTTGTAGCTCTGGTTTGGCCTGGAATTCACTAAGTAGACTAGGCTGGTCTCAAACTCACAGAGATCTGCCTGCCTCTCAAGTGCTGGGAGTAAAGGCATTTGCCACCATGCCATGCTTAAAATATATATGCTTATATATTTAAGAAACTTATAAAACAGTAGGCTTCCATATGACTTTCAAACATCCTTAGCACCCTTAGTGTCAGTCATTCCTCTCCCATCCCCTCCTCCCCCTGGTCCTCCCATCCCCTCCTCCCCCCAGCCTCCCATCCCCCTCCTCATGTCTTCATTATTCCTTGTCCGCTTCATAGCACCTTTAAGCTCAGGGACCATTGAGAAAAGGTGACGGGAAAGACTGTAAGAGCCAGAGGTCGGGAGGACTCTGTCTTCTGGGTGTGACAGGACCACCACACTCACGAGCTAACGGCACTGAGGTTGCCTACACACCAGTCAGCATTCTAGCATGGAGTGGGAAGGAACTCGTGAGGCCCCATCCCTTGCTGAGGAGCTATTGACAGCTGATGGCTTCTGGGAAAAGGAAAGTTAGTTTTCTTAAGAGTATGAATCCTGCCCATCGGTGGTGGGTCATTCCTTTAATCATAGGCCAGCCTGGTCTACAGAGCAAATCACAGGACAGCCAGGGCTACACAGGCCCTGACTCAAAAAAACAAATATGACTCCTGGTCAGAAGACCACAGTCCAATGAACAGACACACACACTCATATATATGGACAGACACATGTATATGGATGGACACACATATGTATATGTACGGATACATACTCATGTATATATTTGGTCAGCATAATCAGTGAACTATAAAAAAGGGGAACATGAAGTTGGGAGGGAATGGGGCAGATCATAAAGGAATGGGCCACACCAAAATGTACTTAAATTTGAAACCCATGTAGCTGAAAATGCCTAATGCTGGAAACTAGGTATGGTGACACATGCCTTTAATCCCAGCCCTTAGGAGGCAACAAGATCTCTGAGTTCAAGACCAGCCTGGTCTACATACTGAGTTCTAAGCCAGCCATAGCTCCACAGAGAGACCCTGTCCCAAAATAAAGCTGCATTAGAGGTGGAGCTCAGTGGTAAAGTGTTTGTCCCTCCGGTGCTGGGACTACTGGGATTAAAGGCAGGTTCTGCCAGGCCCTGGCTAATACAGCTTTCAAAACTTAACTCCAGAAGAGCTAAGAACGAAACAGTTTTGTCCTTCAGGATTAAGCCCAGCCCTAGCAGCCTGGTGAAACCATGGAGCTCAAGGGATGGTTCTCAGTCTCCTAGCCCCCACCTCACCCCTGACCCCCAGGCCCCATGCCGAATCTCTAGCATTGACAGGATCCTAGCTCTGGTTTGATGGCTATTCTTTGGTGAGTGCCTGCCTCATGGTTTCATTTTGAGGTATGAGTATATCTGTCAGTGAGAAGCCGCAGCCGTTTTCCAGGGCTCACCGTTTTCCAAAGCACTGGAACTGGAGCGTCTTGAATCTGATCTTACACTGTAGGGCACAGTCTGCATGGGGCAGAGGGGGTCGAGTGGAAAACATGCCCAGGGCATGCTCAAAGTGGAAAGGGACAAGCTCTCAGAGCCAGAATGTCACAGACGGTCACAGGTGGCCGTGCTATCAGAGAGTGACCTTCACCTGAGCCTTAAATACACAAGGACAGGATGGAGGAGGCAGACTGCATGGCGAGGAGGGAAATGTAAGTGGAGGACAGAGGGAAGCAGGGGTGCTTATAATGCCAGAATTCCCTTCCTACCACTAGGGGTCACTGACGTGTTTGTCTCAAATAATAACACATTTAAGATTTATTTATTGTCCTGTGCTCTGACCTAAGATACTCCATCAAAAAGAATTTTAGCAGCCTTTGTGACAAACAGCCAATAGGAAGACTTCTTTTCAGACAATTCTGTGATACAAAACCAGATCTAAAGAGATGCATTGAATTCTTGGATGCAGAGGCGGAGTATGAAGTTACCATTGAAGAGGAGCAAAGAGAGTTTGGGCTAGCCATCTTAAATAGGTTCTTCAAAGAGATTAAGAAATGACAAATCTCTTAGAATATTGATTCAAAGAATACTGTTTTATTTGCCTAATTTGGAATAACTTTTTTTCAAAAAAAAAAAGGTTTATTTATTGTGTTAACAGCATTTTCCCTGCATGTCTGCCTAACCGCCAGGAGAGGGCGCCAAATCTCATTTCAGATGGTTGTGAGCCACCATGTGGGGCTTGGAGTAAAACCTCTTTGAGGTTAAGAGCCCTACTTTTTTTTTTTTCAAAGGCAGGGTTTCCACGTAGTTTAGACTGGCCTTGAATGTGCCATGTAGCCAAGTAAGTACACCCTTGCACTCCCGATTCCCCTGCCTCTGCCTCTCAGGGTTGTGATTAGACATGACATTAGACCATGCTTGGCCTACAAATAATTTTTCCAGGATCTTTTTGCTGATATATTTAGTAGAAAGAAGCACTGCTTGTTGCGGTTTTAGCAAATTTAAGGCTATAAAGCGTGTTTCCTTCTCTGCTAGCTTTTGTTAAGTCCAATAACTAGGCTGCCCACTTACTAAGGTTTTCAGAAAGCTAAAGCCGTATCTGAATTAATCCCCATGTGTTGGTGACACACATCTGGGACTCATCACTGTATAGTGTCTGTGTATCACAACACTTGGGTCGATTGGATACACTGATTCCACAGAGCCGGGGAGGTGTTCTGCTTTGTCTAGTTGTTGTTTTTGTTGTTGTGTTCAATGTAAAAGGCCTGGTAGGCAATTAATTTACAGAGGCCGTAAGCACAGTCTCTTTCCACAAGCACAGGGAAGTCACTGAACACAGCGATGACTGCAGAGCAGCTGTGTGCGCCTCCTCATCCAGTCTCTCCAGGGCCACGTGACTTCCCCACGGTAATAATTTCAGTTTTGGGGCTGCAGAGATGGCTCACCAGTGAACCATGTATACTGCTCCCAAAGAGGGCCTGAGTTCAGTTCCCAGCGCCCACACTGGGCAGCTCAAAACCACCTGTAACTAATTCTAGTTCCTGGGCATCTAACATCCTCTTCTAGCTTTTGTGGGCACTGTACCTGCATGCCTGTACCCTACACACACACACACACACAGAGAGAGAGAGAGACAGAGAGAGAGAAAGACAGAGAGAGAGAGAGATTGATTTAAAAAACAAAAAATTTGCTGGGAGATTGTTTAATGCCAGCACTCCGGAAGCAGAGGCAGATGGATCTCTGAGTTTGAGGCCATCCTGGTCTACGAAGCAAGTTCCAGAATAGCCAGAGCTGAGTTCGAAGCCAGCCTGGTCTACAAGAGCTAGTTCCAGGACAGCTAAGACTTACACAGGGAAACCCTGTCTCAAAAAAAAAAAAAATAGCCAGAGCTATAGATAGAAACCCTGTCTCAAAAACAAACAGGGGCTGGAGAGATGGCTCAGCTGTTAAGAACACTGGCTGTTCTTTCAGAGGACCTGGGTTCAATTCCCAGCAACCATATGGCAGCTCACAACTGTCTCTAACTTTAGTTCCAGAGAATCTGACACCCTCACACAGCCTTAGTAAAATAAACAATTTTATAAAATAGTTTTAAAGCTCTATTTTAAAAAACAAAGCTTTTAATCCAAAAAAGAAAAACAAAGCCGGGCAGTGGTGGCACACACCTTTAATCCCAGTACTCGGGAGACAGAGGCAGGTGGATCTTTGTGAGTTCGAGACCAGCCTGGTCTACAAGAGCAAGTTCCAGGGCAGGCACCAAAGCCACAGAGAAACCCTGTCTTGAAAAAACAAAGGAAAAAAAAAGAGCCAGGTGTGACTCACTTCTAATCCTAGCACTAGGGAGGCAGAGGCAGGGTGATCCCTGTGAGTTGGAGGCAAACCTGGTCTATTGAGTGAACTCCAGTACAGCTCAGGCTACGTAAAGAGACCCTATCTCAAAAAACAAACAAAAACTTAAAAAGAAAAAAGAACTTCTGGTCTCTCACTAAAGGAACTAACAAGACTGGGGGTGGCGGTGTTCATTTGGACAAAGGGCCTTCCAGTGGAAGCATTTGGCCTTGAAATCTTTATCTATAGATAACAAACTTGGCATGCAGCATTACAGTTACAGCTGCACACTTGCTGTGTTCCCTGGGCAGAAGCCCGCTTGGGGCCCCACATGTCCGAAGCTGGAAGCCATAGTTAGGATGGAGTACAGGGTCTACTCAGTTTACAGGGTTAAGCAGAACTCAGAACAGCCACTCCTTCCATAGGGCTATTTTGAGTGCTGGGAAGTGCTTTTCTTTTAAAGATTCATTATGTATAAAGTGTTTTGTATGCATGTATGCCTACAAGCCAGAAGAGGGCACCAGATCTCATTACAGATGGTTGTGAGCCACCATGTAGTTGCTGGGAATTGAAGCCAGGTCCTATGGAAGAACAGCCAGTGCTCTTAACTGCTGAGCCATCTCTCCAGCCTGGCCTGGGCCTTTTCTGAATATAGCTGGGTATAGTGAGCCCAACCTGGCCAGGCCTTTTCTGGGTCCTGGTCTGGAGAGGACTACAAACCTTGTGAAGAAGAAGCCAAGGGAAGGTCTGAACTAAACACCATTCCCGCCAGTTTTAAGAGTCTGGGGCTGGAGGTAGGTGCAGCTCTTGCCTTGTTACTTCTGTCCTGGACAAACAGAGTCTCTTTCCTCATGAGGCATTGGGCCCTCAAGGGCTTCACACACACATGAATGGTTTGGAGAGAAGGGAAGCTATTCACATAGAGCTGAGGACAGCAATAGCTTTCCTTGAAAGCCTTAACTTCACACAGACTCTCCTCAGCAGCCTAAGGTTCCTTTGGTACTTGCCTTTTGACCTGTTTTGGGTTTGTTTTCCTGTTTTGTTTTAGAAAAATTACCTGGGAGCACGTCTAAAAGGCTCTGGATACTGAGCGTTCATTCTCTGACCCCGAGGGCCTAGGCAAGCCAACCTGAGAGTGGAACC
Organism: Ondatra zibethicus; assembly: GCA_004026605.1. Classification (NCBI taxonomy): domain Eukaryota; kingdom Metazoa; phylum Chordata; class Mammalia; order Rodentia; family Cricetidae; genus Ondatra; species Ondatra zibethicus. The sequence goes on along the minus strand of PVIU01004363.1, from coordinate 106,058 downwards.
CTGTTCTCAAAAGGTCATCTACTCAAATGTCTGCTGCTGTTTTCCCTCTCCACCCTCCTCAGTAGTCACCTCAGAAACTGGCACCTGGCTTTGTCTAGGGCTTACTTCCCCCACAGCACAGGCTGTTAATTTTCCCACATTCTTTGAAGCCAGCTCACCAGCCGTCCTGCTCCCCAAGGCCACATCTCCATCCTCACCCACCTTCCTCTGTTACTGCCTTGTGGCACTGGGTGCTTTGTCCATAGGCCACGTCTCCAAAGACCTTTCCTCTAAAGCACCATGGCCAGGCCCTCTTGAAGGCAGAACATCCCAAACTCCTGGTGCACTGACATTCTCAGCAGGGCCTCCGCCATTTACCTCTTTACTTTCTTCCAGTCACAAGTGCCCATGGCCTCATCTCTCCTGTCCTCCTGGGGTCCCATACTCGATGGCTTCAACCACTCTTGCCCAACTTCTTCAGATCACCTTTATCTTTCTAATCATCCCCTCCCTGATGCATCCAACATCCTTTTCCTGAGCAGACCCCACACTGCAGGAAACAGCCTAGGAGACTGGGATCTCCGGGTCAAGGGCCACCCACTTCATCACTGTCTATCCCTGATCCCTTCGAGCACACCCTAATCTTGGCAAACCTTGGCTAACCCTAATCTTTGCACTCCCCTAACTATACTTTTTCTCTTCCTTCTCTGTGGGCAGAAACTTCGAACCCATTTCTTTTCTGTTTTTTGGCTTTTTGTTTTTTTGAGACAGGGTTTCTCTGCCCACGGAGCTGCTCCACTCCTCCCTGCGACTGCCATTCTCTTGTCATCTCCCTTGACCCCCGAGGTTGGAGCTTCTGTAAGATATCTTAAATGCTCTTCACTCTCTAACCTTCAACCCGCTTCGAATGCTGTCTTACAGATCTAGTCACCAGGTTCACCCAACTTCCGGTTAGGCGTGTTCATCCAGATGCTGCATCCTGCTCAAGGTCTGTTTCTATGTTTTGGCTTGAGACTAGGTCTCTCTATCCCTGGCTGACCTAAACCTCACAGAGGTCCGCCCACGCCCAGCCCTTTAGTAGGGGTCTGTTTCAAATCCTGCAGGTGACAGAACCCCGACTTCTTGAGTGCTAGGCAAGTGCGCTACCATTTAGCAACACCCAAGTCCTAACCTTGGGCAGTGTCTGCAAGCCCAAACTGAATTAATTTCCTTTGAACCCACTTCCTGTGCCCCCTCTTCTCAGCGAATGGCAGCCCCCGTCTTGTCCCGAGCCTAGCAGGACCCAGGATATACGATCGTTATTTGTGGGCTGGACAGTGATATTGGAGCCAGCACGAAGGCGAGGCTCGCGGACCTCCGGCACCGTCACTGCGGCGCCACAGGCCGCAAGTCCAGGTCCGGAAAAGAACGCAGCTAATGAAAGCTACGCCGCACGCGGGACACCACCGCACGCAGCACCACTCCGTGCAACCGAGCCCGCCGACGTGGACGGCTCGAGCCCCGCCCCGTCGCGCGGCGCTCCCAACAGCCAATGGGAACTGCTGGTGGGCCGTCGCTCAGGTAGGTAAGGGGCGGGCCCCGTGGGCGACCGCCCACTCGCGCGCCGTGCCTGTGTCCTCTCGGCCAATAGGCGCGGCTTGCGTAGGCCGGGGGCGGGTCAGCGCGGCCCACAGCGCGGGCGCGGGGCTTCTTCCCACGTCGCTGGCTCCCGGTGCAGGCCTGTCAGCTGCGTTTTAACCGACGGGACGAACATGGGAGCCGTGGCCGCCAGGCGCTGCGTCGAGTGGCTGCTGGGCCTCTACTTTGTCTCGCACATCCCCATCACGCTGTTCATCGACCTGCAGGCGGTGCTGCCGCTCCAACTGTACCCGCAGGAGGTGAGGGCTCAGGGGTCCCCCACATGCCGTCGCGGTTCCCGTCGCCTCGGTGCCTGACTTGGGCCCAAGCTGGGTCTAACAAGCCAAAGACCAACGCTTTGTTCCTCTCAGGAACATCCCTGGTACTCGAGAGGTCCTGGGTTCAAGCTACATTTACTCCCTAAACCTTTGCAAACCCTTTGTCCTCAGGATGTGTTTCGCTCCCACAGTTCCACCTCCGGCAGGTGGCTGAGGGAAGTTTCCTGGGTGAATCAATGTCTGTCAGCTGTTGGACTTGGTTAAAGTTGTGTTTGGATGGGCTTTAAAACTCCAATGTAACCTCAGAGAAAAAGCCCCAGTAGAATCGAGCCTGTCTGAAGGGTTTTAGCCTTTGGTTAGTGCTACGTGGTAGGTCATACATCACTCCCGGGTCTGGATCTAGCTGCAGGCGCGCTGAGGAAATGCCTTTTCAAGTACACTGTTTGAATTGGGTTTGAAGGGAGCTGCATTCTTTGACCCCACTTTATCTGAATCTGTAACCTTCCAGGGAATGTTTCTCCAAACTATGGGTAGAGCTGTAGGCAGGACTGACCCACCTAAAGATTTGAACTGCTGGGCGGTGGTGGCGCATGACTTTAATCCCAGCACTCCGGAGGCAGAGGTAGGTGGATTGATGTGAGTTTGAGGCCAGCCTGGTCTACAGAGCGAGTTCCAGGACAGCAGGGCTACTCAAAGAAGAGCTGTCTAGAAAAAAAAGATTTTTGCCTCTGAAATGCTCATTAAATGTTTCTTCTTTGCAGGGCAGTTCTTAATTTTGAAATCCAGGAGTTCTCAATGGTGTCTGCAAAATTGCATGTACCTTGTGCCCTTTAAGGGGGGAGACTGTAGCTTCCATCACTGGAAGAGTGCCACCCACACAAGGAGATTAGGAGTGACACAGTCAGCAATGTCACCCCCCCCCCATTCCCTTAAGTCTCATTTTGGTTTGTTTGTGGAACCACATAACTAGAAAGACCTTTGACCTTCTTTTCCATGGGAAACTAGATAGTATGTGGCAAGAACACTTGGTTTTTCCAAGAACTGGCAGAGTATCTTGGCATGTTTAGGGCTCAATGGCTTCAACTTTTTTTCCTTAAAATAACAGTTCATTGAGTACATTGCAAGAGGGCTGTAACTAGGGTACCACGTGCAGCCACAGCTTTGCAATAATAGATAATAAACGCAAAGGTAAATTATAGGATTAACATGTGGCTCCTTGGTTAAAAAAAGAGAAGAAAAAAACCAGCATGGATGAGGCCCTGAGTTCAAATCCCGGCACTAAAACACAGTGTGTGTTATGTGTATATACAAGTTATGTCATTTTGTATCACCGCTCTAACACATTGTCAAAAATGCAGTGGCTTACTTTACCCTAGATTTATTCTTAGGCTGTTTGGAGGTTAGGAATTTAAAATGGTAGATCCCAGGGCTGTAAGGGGGACTATGCTCCTTGCTGCTTGCAGCTTTGTGGTGGTTGCCAGTGTCTCGTGGCTTGTTTTACAGAGCTGAGAGTCACACAGTCTACCCACTGAGCTATATCTCCTGGCCTTGGCTGTGGTCCTTCCACGTCAGTCTTTGCAGGTCACCCATCGTATTGCCACGTCATCTGTAGTAACATCTCCCTCTGTCTTTGTAAGGTCACTTGTGATACAGTTAAGGCCCACTGTCTAACCCAGGAAAAGATTCCTTTGAATAATACATCTGTGGTCCTCCTGTTGGACATGGATAAGGACATTATACCTTTGAGTGCCATCGGTCTCCTGCCACCAAGCGGCCTGAACCCTAAAGAGGCCCTCAGAACTGCACTAGCTATTAGTTAGCCTTTTGGGGGTGTTGTTGTTGTTTGTTTGTTTGTTTGTTTGAGGCAGGGTTTCTCTGTAGCTTTGAAGCCAACCCTTGTTTTTTGTATTTTGGTAATTTTGAAAAAGGGTCTCAACAGGTAGTTGACAACATGCCTTTAATCTCAGCATTCAGGAAGTTCAAGGCAAGCTTGGTCTACAGATAGAGTTCCAGGACAACTGGGGCTACACAGAAACGTCTTGAAAAACAAAAAGAAAGAAAAGGGTGGGGGGACTCATGCTAGCCCAGGATAGCCTCAGACCCAAACATTCACCATCTCAGCTGTACAGGGTTTACAGGCATGAACCGTCTCATCAGTTTGAGTGATGGGCCTTAGGAGATGGGGTCTCACTACTTACAGCTGCCTCTGCTTCCCTCACAGTTCCTGGTTTCTTTCCTGACTGCTGGTCCACATCCTGCTTACCACTCCCCAAACAACTACAATTTGACCAGCATCATACAGACCACCAGTTCAACATTTGTTTTTTGAGACAGGGTCTCACTGTGTGCTCTAGCCGTCCTGTAACTCAGTATCTAGACCTGGCTGGCCTCGAACTCAGTTTCCCTCCTCTGCTTCCCAAATACTTAATTCTAGGTTATCGTCACCGTGCCCAATCTCACATTTGATCTGATCGGCTTTCAGGCTAGGGTCTAGCATGCACACAGTGCTGGGTTTCGTGTCTAGCCCTTTATCTCTGTCCCCTTTTTGTCTTTTTTGAGATTTTATTCATTATTATTGTGCTGCAGTGCCTGTGTGGAGGTCACAGGACAGTTAATAGGGTCAGTTGTCATCTTCCATCTTTACAGGAGTTCTGGATAGGGAATTAGGTCATCAAGCTTGTGCACCAAGCACTTTACCCACAGAACCATCTTGCTGGCCCTGCCCTTTTAATGTCTTGACCAAAAACTGTGTGTTATTAAAGACATAAACCTGGAACACCCTGCCTTGGAACACCTATTCCCCCCTCCCTCTTGTTTCATTTGGATGGGGAGTGATTTTGTTGCTTCTCCATAGAGAAAATAATAATCCGGGAATTTAAGTGAGTCGCAGATTGTCTTGAATGATCCCTGAACTTAGAACCGGTTTGGTGGCACTGGGACTAGGATCACTTACGGGCTGAAGGCCAACCTAGGCTACATAGCAAGACTTTCTCTAAAACAAACAGCAAAGCCCAAATTTACACCCACAAAAAGACCATTTCTAAGAAGCTAAAACTTATCATCTAGGGTTTTTCCCCAAAAGGGTGGAAGGCCTCAGTGACTGGGCTGAATTTTGCAAACTAAACTTTGTTGTTTGAATCAAATCACATGGGCTGAGCTTAAAGACAAGTTTGGGTTCAAACAGAAAGGAAAGGAAGCATTTTGTAGTATCTCTTGCAACAGAGTGAACCAATTCTGTTAAAATAAGAAAACCATGTGAGTCCATAGTTCTAAAAGCAGTCGGTCCTGATCCTAAATGAGGTTCTGCAGGATTCTGTAGCAGACCAGTTCAGAAAGACAATGTGTTCCAGGTAGGTGTGGTATAAATGGAAAGTTTTTTCTTTTAAACCTTGGAGTGCAGGGCTTAAATGATAATGAGCAGTTGCGTGCTTAGATTTGGTAGTGTTAAACTGGAGCATCTTTGGCTATGGACTAAGCACACACACCTTCATCCGTGTTCGTTGCTGTTGTACATGGATTCACTGCATCTGAACACAAAGGTCAGCAGCACTGCTTTATTAGATGGAGAAATCGTGTGCTGCAGCCAGGCCCTTGCCGCCAGCCCTGCAGCCCTACCACACTCACTGCTTGTCCAGGCTGCTCTGGCATTGGGTAGGTGGTAGCCCCTTGGGTCCAGCTGACGGAGAGAGGGGCAGCCAGTTTTGCTGCTCTTGCCCTGCAGCCTTGCAGCTCTGCAGCTCTGCACATCGGGCTGGACCTGCAGAGTAGGCCACCCTCAGAACTCATTGTTCACAGCAGCATGCACATGGGCAGAAATGCCTGCCAGTGCTTCACTCTGAAGTAAATCTTGCCAGACAAGTAGTTATGATGTGAAGTTGTGTGTGGTGGTGCACATCTCTAACCCCAACACCTGGGAAGCAGAGGATCGGGAGTTCAAGGCCAGTTTCAGTTACAAGAGACCCTGTTTTCATTTAAAAAAAAAAATGCAACGAGGGTCAAAAATATTGAGCCTGACTTGCTCAATATTTAGGAAGTAGACCTGAGAAAGGCTGACTTAACCTTTCCTGTCCCTACCTTACTGCCCTTAAGAGTGCTCAGGGGGATGCAAAGGGTATTGCCAAGGATCCACTTTCACATCTGTGCGTTCTGACGCCTGTGACCCCAACACAACGGTGTTTCTGGGTGCATGCTTTAAAGCTCATGGTAACGAGGCCTCCATTTCACAGTAGCCAGCCTGTCTTTGCTGTTACTTGGATTTTTCATTTGTTTTTGAGATAGGTCTGTAGGCCAGACCTAGCCTCCAACTAGGCTAGCCTTGAACTCTGATCGTCCTACCTCTACTTCCCAAGTGCTGGGATTACTAAGTGCCACCATACCCAACAACCTTTATCTTTTGATTGGAAATTAACACCAAAAAACCTCCCTAGATTTTCCATCATAAGATCAACAACCCGGAGTCACCTTTATCATCATATCTTGATACTTACTTGGCTTTGAGGTGCATTAGTGTTATTTCCAGGCTATTTTTTTGTCATTTCATTTTTGAGGCAAGATCTCATATAGCCCAGGTTAGCTTTAAACTGTGTAGCTGAGCATGACCTTGCTTTAGGATGTTAAGTTTGGCAGGCCTTTGGTGGTAGTGCCCAGAGGTGGGCAGCTGCAGGTTCCCACCTCCTACTGCCTGTAGCAAATCAGCATGGAGCTGCATACTTTGCTCTGTTAGGTTGATTACAAGTATGAGGCTGGAGCTAGACCCATACTGCTGACTCAGGCTTCACCAGAACCATGATGCTGTGTACTCTGGTGTAATTCCACCAATACCCAGCTGGCCTAATAAAGAAAAAAATTGAAGACAGTGAATGAAAATAGATGTATTTGTAATAGGATTGAAATGTCTATGTCTCCACAGAAGTTAAATTTACTTCCCTTCTACCCTCAACCCTCCCCCAAGAAAATTCAACTGACTTCTGCATTTGAGGAATCTAGATGTCTAGTTGTGTGCGTCAGGATGGGTTTTCATTTCCTTATCAACAGATGTGAGCAGAATGGCATTTTCACTCAGTAAACGTCCCAAGAAGCTCCTAAGTGGCAGCTACTGTAGCTCTCCAGTGATGCGGCTAGATGTGTGCTAGGGCAGAGTTAGGGACATATGCACAGTAGCACTAAGACGAGATGGAAGAGCCCAGGAAAGCTTACTCTGCAAAGAAGGTAACATTTGGATCACAACTAGGAAGTTTTTATAAGACCATCTAGGCCAGTGTTTCTCAACCCGTGGGTCATGACCCCTTTGGGGGTCAAAGGACTCTTTCACAGGGGTTGAATATCAGATATCCTGCATATCACATGTTTACATAACAGTTTATGACAGCAAAATTATAGTTATGAAGTAGCAATGAACTAATTTTATGATTGGGGATCACTACAACATGAGGAACTCTATTAAAAAGTGCCACAGCATTAGGACGGTTGAGAACCACTGGTCTGGATGTCATTAGAGCCAGGTGTGTATGTCACTGCTGCACCAGGGCTGCACAGTGAGGGCCTTGGTGCACTGGAGCCACTGAACCTGTGCCTGCCACATGGCAGTGCTCATCCGGATCCTGTCTTTTTCAGTTCAGCAACCTGTTGCAGTGGTACTCTAAGGAGTTCAAAGACCCTCTGATGCAAGACCCCCCAGTGTGGTTCAAGTCCTTCGTGTTTTGTGAGCTTGTGTTCCAGCTGCCTTTCTTCCCCATTGCAGCATATGCCTTCTTCAAAGGTTGGTAGTGTGGGAAATCTTAGTTTTGCTCAGAAATCGGAAGAGCAAACCCCTGTAGCTTCAAGGATCTGGTATCTGCTGGCATAGATGTTACAGGGGAACATTAAATGGGCTCAGCTGATGTCCCGTAAACTGGCCTGCCTCAGTTATCTAGAAATCCCTCATGATGTGAAGCCTGAGGCCAAGGATAATGTTCCCTTTTAACCCACCACACACACATACAGTTTCTTTAATCTGTGGCCTTATCTTCCACTTAGGATAGCATATTGCCTTACAAGCTGGAAGCATCAAGCCAAACCCTGAAGAGCTTAATTTCTCATTTAAAAATTTTTCCTGGGGCTGGGAAGATGGCCCAGCAGTTAAGAACACTGGTTGCTGTTCTAAAGGACCTGGGTTTGGTTTCCAGCAATGTATAGCCATCTATAACACCAGTTCCAGAAGAGCCAACACCCTCTCTGGCCTCTGGGGGCTACTGCACACAACATGAATGCAGGCAAAACAAACAAAAAATGTTTTTAAAATTTAAAAAAGCCTACATGCCAACATATAATTAGTGCCTTTATGAAGTAGCCATGGCCATCCTTGGAAACTAAGCTCATTGAGTAGGGAAGTTTTATTTCCCACTGGGACCCTCTAGGCAAGGGATCCAACTGTACCCTCTTGCCCATGTGGATCCTTCATGGGTGCTGGGAGGGGGTCCCCTCCTGCTGTGTTTTAGATCAGACTGGCCAAGCTGCTTTGCTGCTCCTGTTTCCTGAACTATACACCAGTCCTCACCCTCAGTGAGCTAGGTTGGGTCCTAGCTGTCACATAAGCTTGCCAAGTGGTATAACACATCTAGTTTTTCATGTGTGCAGTCTGACTTTCCATCAAGAGGAGGCAGAACCATTGAGCTGAGAGGGAGCAGACAAGCAGGGAAGGGGCAGAGCATGTCCCAGACACCCTGGAAGTCACCAGACATGACTGTTAACCTAATTGTCCTTTTTTCTTCCTCTGCTTCAGGAAGCTGCCGGTGGATCCGAATCCCTGCCATCATCTATGCAGTTCATACCATAACGACATTAATTCCAATCCTCTATACATTTCTACTTGAGGATTTCTCCAAAGCTGTTGCTTTCAAAGGACTAAGACCTGAGAATTTCCGTGAACGACTGACCCTTATAGGTGTCTATGTCCCCTACCTAATAATCCCCATTATACTCCTCCTGTTCATGTTGCGGAACCCTTACTACAAGAACGAGGAGAAAAGAAAGAAAAAATAACAGACATTAGCCTGGTGGTGGAGATCCCACAGCACAGTTGCCTTCTGGACAATACAAGAAAAACTGCTCTGAACCCATGTTTCAGCAGCACTTGAAACACAAACAGCAGTGTACAAGAACAAGATAGTGGCAAGAACCTCCCAAGGGCTGAGCAGGCCATCAGCAGGGGTAGGGATCAGCAAAATGGTGCCAAAGTTCTGCCACATCATTTCTAAAAAACGGGTAAACAAGAAGCCAGTTAGCACACACCTGACTAAATCCTAACTACCTCTATAGCTGATCACTTGTCAACCAATGAGCACTGGGTGTTTAGGCCACTTTAATGTCACAAATTTTGTCTCTTTAACATCCATGAAAAACTACCTGGTTTTTTGCCTGTACCTCAGCCTCACAAGTCTGAGCCAGAAATGGCTCACAGTGGAAGGCAGCCCCGTCTTCAGGCTATCCTGCCAGTCCTTGTACTTCCCAACTCTGGTGGCTCAGCGCCACAGGGCTCCCTAGTAGAGAGCTTTGTCCTTCCCATTTTGTCCAGAGTGGGGTAACAGTGTCTGCTGTGCCACTGGCTCTCCTTAGAGAAATGAAAGATTGGTGGGTGCTAGGAAGTGCTGTTTTGCCATATTGCTGTGGTTATTACTGTCTGACTTGTGTGTCTGGTCCAAATAAAGGTAGCTGCTGATCACTCCTGGTTTGTTGTGTGAATGGGGGTTAGAATGCTGAGTTCTCAGAGGGGCTGGTAACACAGAGCACCAGAAAAGAAAGACCACGCCATTTGCTAATGGTATTTATTGCTTTTCATTGAGAGCTTTTTGAATTTAAAAAAAAAAAAGTGGATCAAAGTTTAGTTTGTGCTGAGAATGCAAGAGGTGAGGCCCTGTGCTGCCTCTGTCACTAGCAATGGCTGAGCACTGTTTACCAGCTGCCCCAGAGGTGCCCCAGATGGCAGTACTGCCTCCTTACACACTGCCATGACATTCTTGGTCATCAGTCAAGTCACTGGAATGGTACAGGGGTTTTTCTGCTTGTTTGGGGTGCTTTTTTGCTTTCCTGCTATAAATAATGAAAATTTCAGTTCATTTCTGAAAAATAAATTGGTCAATAAATTCATTTTGTTCTGCTTCTACTTTACACAAAGCTTCATATTCAACCCGATACCTGAAAAACAAAATTGTTAGAAGCCCTGAAAAGAAGGAAATAAAAACAAGATAATTGAGAGTATAGAGCTTTAAATAGTTGCAAGAAATGGTTAGCTATGAAGTCAGGGCAAGAGTGTGAAATAAGCAAAGCCTACTTAGAGCCACCCCAGGAGAAACCTCCACCCCTAGGGAAGGGACAGGAGGTAGTCTCAGCCCTTGTTAAAGGAACCAGTGCTCAGACTGGGAAGTCATCGGGAATTAACGAAGTCCCCACTTTCTTATCAAATATAATTTTTAAAAATCTCCAGGATACCCAGTGAGAAATGCTCTACCTGGGAAATGATGCATAAAGACAAGGTGTGTTGGAGAAGGAAAATGAGAATCTGCAGTTGAGTACTGGGTTAGCATGGCTGCTTACCTTTCTAGCTGCATTTTCTTCTCTGCTATTAGGGCTTGCAGTTGCTGTTGTTGGGCTTCTCTCTGTTTTGCTATGGATTTCAGCAAGTTCCGAGCACCAATAGCCTAAGAAACATCATTGCCAAAGAAGGCATGGTTTAAACTCACCTAAGTTCTTCAAAAGGGAAAAGCCACTTGGGAGGGGAAAAGAGAAGAGCCCCCATGGTTTTTTGTTTTTAATTCATGATGCTATCTGTGAAAGAATCCCCATGGTTTTAATGGCTAGTCAAGACTATTAACCCACTGATCCCAAAGTGCTCAGTGAAAAATGGCAAGAAAAAGTGGTCTGGCTGCAAGTGTATGCAGTGGCCCATTGGGAGGCATCACTTAAACGCCTTTTACGGAGCCTTCTGTACCCGGCAGTCTTTCACAACTTCATTTGTAAAAGGAGGGTAAAAATACCCACCAGTACTACCATGAAGATCAAAAGGAGTAACGACAAGTGTGTACTGGCCGGGCTGGAAAAGGCTCAGTGGTTAAGAGCACTGGTTGCTCATGGTTAGGAGCCAGGTTCAGTGCTGCAAGCACCCACATGGCAGCTCACAAGTATCTATAACTTCAGTTCCGTGGAATCCACCCTCTCTGACCTCCAAGGGCATGGACACCAGGCACATACATGGTGCACATATATGCAAGTAAGCAAAATAGTCATGCACATAAATCAATCTAAAAATTTGGGGACTGGAGAGATGGCTCAGTCATTAAAAGCACTAGCTGTGTTAGCAGAGGTTCTAGGTTCAATTACCAGCACTCACAAAGCAACTCACAACCAAACATTTCTAATTCTAGTTTCAGAGGATCTGATACCTTCTGGTCTCTAGACGTGCACATGTGTGTGCACAGATATCCATGCAGACAAACGTTCATTCACATGAAATAAGTTTAAAAAAAAAATACTGGGGGCTAGAGAAATGGGTCAGCGGTTATAAGAGCACTGACTGCTCTTCCAGAGGAAACAGGTTCGATTCCCAGCACCCCATATGGCAGCTCACAACAGTTCCAGGGGATCCGACACCCTCACAGAGACAAACATGCCGACAAATCGCCAATGTGCATAAAAGAAAAAAGAAAATACTGGCATAAGCTCACCATGTTAACTAGGCCAGCATCTACGGATTATTAAATGCCTGTGTTAAATAAATGAGCCTACCATTCCTATAATAAAGACGAGGCCGCAGGGTTCCTGGCCAAGGCCAACTGCTGATCTTACCTTCATCTTCTCATTCTCCGCTTCTTTTGCGAGCTGATCCACAAGCTCAATTAGACCACCAACTATTTTCTGAAACTGGCCAATTTCTTTGAGGGAAAGCACAAAACATTCTTATTAGCATTTCTTTGATGTAGAGAGGCAAAGCCAACTGCCCCTTCTAATCTGTGTTACAGCAGCCTGGTGCCTACTAACCTGAGTCTCCCATCATTTGGTCTACCATAGAGAAGAGGGACCAATACCGGAGTTAGACTTTGAGCATAAGACCCAGAAAGGATTCTAAGGATACAAGCTCAGCCTTTGGACTGGCCAAAACTCAACTCCGGGATTCAGTAAAGGGTGGTGTGGGGATCCCCACCTCTAACCACAGCTGGTAAAAAGCGCACATCATTTAGGTGCCCCATTTCCTAGTCACTCTTGGTATGTTGGAACCCTGTTTTATTTTATGAAAATAGGCCAGAGAAGTGGGCCACAGCATACAGCAACCACTAAACTGGGAACAGACACTAAGCAACCTACCACAAAATCATGGCCCATAAATCTCTTGCTTCAGCTGAGTATGTGACACAGGTCTGGAACCCTAGCACTAGGGTGGCTGAGTTAGGAGAATCATTAAGTTTGAGGCCAACATACAACATACATAGTGAGACCCTCAAAAAAAAAAGAAAGAAAATTTCCTTGCTCCAACTTAATCTGGCTTTTTGCATTGGCACTGGGCTGGCTTAGCAGCTAGGAAAGAAAGCCTCCTGGGGATCTGTAGCCCAAAGGTTACCGCTATGCTGAGCTGCTCCTGGAGATTTCAGTTACCACCTCTAACTCCAAATAACACAGACCCTGCCACCAAGACTATTCTACCAAGAAATCAAATCAGAACATATAATTTATTTCCCACCTCCAAGTCATAATTCTCTATCAAGAATTTTAAGGTTATTCATCTAAAAAACACCCACCCCCTCCCCCCAGCCCATTTAGTGTTGTGGGGACTAAATGTGGGACTCCATGGCAACACAACAGGGCAAGTAGAGAAGGCTGGGTACACATGGGAACCCAGAGACTAGGCTCAATCCATTTTGAGCAAGCAAACTCCATTCTGGCAGACCTAAGAGCGATAGTCAAGGTGGGGTAATGAATTTGCTCAAAGCAGAATGGCACTGTGTCTCCAAGTGATACTCACTGTCCACAAAATCCTTACACTCTTCCTTGAGCTCTATGGTCTGCTGGGTCACCTCTGGGTCCAACACCCGAAGCTTGTTCAGCTCATCAAAGTGCAGCCCTGCTTCCCCCAAGATGTCCTTGGCCATAGCTGCAAAGAAATCAGCCCCAACCTGAATTTCATCCCAGACAACCAAGGAAATTCAGGCTCTACTTCAGCCCCTTCCAGTCCCCAGATACCAACAGCAAGCCCTCCTCACATTCCCCATTCCCTCTGCCTCCACCGCCCAGCCTCACCTGTTTCCCTTCCAGGCTCCCTAGAGAAGCTCTGCTTTGAAGGGGTGACAGTGGCAGTCAGGAGGTATGTCATAGGAGCAAGGGTCAGGAAAGAATAAAGTCCAGTTGCTTGTCACAGGCATCGTTCATTCAACATACATTTCTTGAGTGCCTACTACATGCCAGCACTGCTAGATGCTGGGTGTGAAGATGAACGCAACACGGTGCCTGCCCTGGAGCAGCACAGTTTAGCTGGAGGAAAACAGCCATGGAACCTGAAAAACTATATTGCATTAAGTGATTTTACAGAACTATCACTAAGCCAACAGGAAAAAAAAAATAAAAACAGCAGCTTACTCGGGTGCATCTGGCCTAAGCTGTGAGCCATAAGCATAGTTAGAAATCCCCACTTATGCACCCCAAAAGGCTTTTCAAATGCATGCACTGAAATGACAAAAAAAAAAACTGGGTGAATTTAAAAAAATTAAAGCGCTAAAAGCCAGCTATAGTCATAGATGACTCTGACCCCAGAGTTGTGCCAGAGGACCCCAACAAAATTTAGGACCAACCTGGGCTACATACCAAGTCCCAGGCTATTCTGTGCTACATGAGGCCCTGTCTCGAAAAAAAATTATCTTCTTGTGTTGTTCTATTTGGACAAACAGTTGAGCACTTAAGAGCTACCAGGGATTAACTGGACCAGGTGCTATAGAAAAGTTCGTGTAATATGAGGGTGCACACACCTATTTGAACTTCTGTTTGCATGCATTTCTTCAAAAAACTGGAATCCCTGCTCCAAGGACAGAGGGAACACAATGTCTTTAGACAGACTCGGTGGGCCAATAACCACAAACTGTGAAAAGACTGTGAGGAACAGTGCTCAGCGCTTTGTGAAGCCGCCGCAAGAGCGCAGTCAACAAAAGCCTTCAGAAAAAAACAATATGAAACCTAACTAAACATGTCCCAAAAAAATCTTCTAAGAGAAGGTGGGAGAGAGGCATTCTGGGCAGAGGGGAAAGCACATGGGAAGATCCTGAAGCTAGAATTTGACACAAAGGCTGTGGTATCAACGACAAGAGGGAGCAACGAGGCTTGACTGGCTAGAGCCGGATGGTTAAATGCTGAGAAGCTCCAGCAATGAACTTGGCTTTTTATAACGGGAAGGCTAGTAGTGGATTCCAGCAGTGCTTGTCCACGAGATTTGCAAAGATCACTGCCTTGGCCTACGGGAGGGAACAGGAACAGCAGCTACAGATTCTTCGCTGTGAGCCTAGCATCTAAGCAGGCTGCCTGCAGGTAAGTGGCACTCTGATAATGTTTGCGGAATGAATGAATGTGGAAACAGTAGGCTTAACGGAAGAAAAGACTTGAAGCTGAAGGCGAGTTCGGAGCTGAGATGTTTTCTGAGTCTACAGAATTTAGTAACAGACCTCTTAATGCAGCAGGTTGGAAATGAGTGAAAAGAGCCGAACATGATGGCCATGAATGTGGGGTGGACAGAGTGTGTGGCTGGAAAGGACAGTTGAATGAGATGGGTAAGAAAGAGAGTTGCAGGGAAATGGTTCGCAGCGGACTAACAGATCCCCGCCTCAGCCCCAGTTCCCATCAAACACGTGCCAGGGACCTGGGTTGAGTTTCCTAAGCATGAGGGCGGTGACGGGCTCTATGGCGCCCTGGCTCTCGCAGCTCCGCAGGCACTATGGACAGCTGCGGCTGTGGGGTGCGGAGAAGGCGCTGGCACAGTCAGGAACGACTGGGCAAAGGACGTGGCGGTCTTTACTACGCTATCATCCTGCACTGTCCGAGCCTCGGTTTCCCGCCGAGATGGCAGGGAGCCGCGCTCTAGGGCTGAGCTGGGTGTAAACCGGCTCTCTCAAAACCACCGCTATCGGCCTGGGCCTGCCAATCCTCGGCGCGGGGTCACCTCGCCCTCAAGTCCACCAGGTCCCCCGACCTCAAATCACGACATACCTGCCGACCCGTCTCGGTGACACGCTACGGCCCAGACGGCTGTCGGTGGAAAGTTCTCTCGGGTAACCGCAACCGGCCGCTGCCACGGATACAGGACCTAGTAGCCACACGTCACCCCCGACACCAGAACCACTCGCATCCGCCCACCCCGCAGTGCCTGCTGGGAAATAGAGGCAATCCGAGAGGAGCGGTATCTGCCCACGAGACCCAGAAGCCTTTGCGCCGGAGGCCGGCGGAAGTAGATTTGCTCTCACATCCGGAAGCGGAAGAAAGCCAAACCTCAGCGGGAGTCCACCGCCAGCTCGCGCGCTGTGCATGCTGGGCCTTGTAGTATGTTTCCCGAGTTGTAGGGCTGGGTTCTAACTCCGGAGTCGGCGGGCGCAGGATGTGAGCTCACAGCCGAGATTGCAGGCAGCCACAGGCCAGAGGCGGCTCCGAGTCCGCTCGCCACTCGGCTGAGAGAAGGGGCGTCCTCGCTGACGGTGAGTACCAGACGTGTGGGTGCAGCGGGAAAGAACAGGTTCTGCCGAGTCCTGGGCAAAAGGCACGGGACGGCGCGCGGGATGGAGTTCAGGTCCTCTCTTGGGACCAGAGATCTCAGTTTCTCAGAAGAGGAGGGGTGTGGCAGGAGAACACCCTGCACTGCCAGGAGAGAGATGGGCTATCTCTTCATTTCCGCAGGGGACCCTTTGGGTGAAGCCTAAGCGTCGCTCCCACGATTTCTGACCTTTCTAGCCAAAATCAGCCTTCCCACCCTCTCTCTGTCCATCGTGTCCTTCCTTTAGGACCCCAAGTCTGCACTACCGCGATCGTTTGCCCTTTGTTCTGTTTTGCTTCCCTTGGGGTTCCCGTAGAGACACGTGTAGGTCCCTAGCCCCAGGATTATCCGGGATCCACAGGCGAAGTCCAGAGGGAAGAGCACTGAGGCTATCGGTGGAAACTTCATCCTCGCAGAAATTTCTTTGTAGGGCGTCACCTGCCGCTGGACTCCTGGAACTCATTGGTCTGGTGGAATTTGATCTGACGTCACCCAGGACTCAAAGTGGCTGCTTTGTGGGAAAAGAATAGATTAGCTCCGGATTTGATTTCTTCGGTTGGCAAGCCTAGTCATTGAGTTTCTTTGATTTGGTAGAATGTGTATATATATGCTTCCTTTGATTCCGGGGAAATAGGGATTGAACACAAAACATGTGAGGAACTTGCTAAAACTTGTTAAAGGGTTATTTTTGCTTTGAGGTAGGGCAATTCCTTACCATTCTAGCATGCTGGTGTCACTTACTGTCAGTCTTCTGGGGCTCATTTCATTCATATTCTATCAATGAAGCAGATAAGCCACCAGAAGGATGTGGTACTTCACACAGCACCACCCTAGCTTTTTCCTGACAACCCCCACTCCCAATTCCAGGGACATACCTGAATCTCTTCCCAAACAGTTTTAGTCTAACAAGCTGATGTATATTGAATATTTAACAGTGTGCACTTCTCGTTTGAGGAACAACATCCTGGGTTTCACCTGGAAGGCATGAGGGATAACAGGAATCCACTGAGTGTTGTGGGATTTAAAGAGGTCGATTCCACTTTGGGGTTGTTTCTGTCTCCAGCCTTGCTTCTGTGACCCATGCCTTCATCATCTCTTGCCTGGACCGCTACTTCCTCTGATCTCCCCACTTCCCCTCATGCACCTTTGCAGTCCTACACAGCATCAGGTTGATCTTGGAAACTATAAATAATTCAGGTCATATCACTCCCCTGCTTAAAGTCTTCCAGTCGGTTCCCAAAGTGTATTTTAATTCACAGAAAACCCAGCTCTTTGTGGTCATGCAGCACTTACCTTCCCCAGCTTTCCACGTAGACTGCCTTCCCCTCTTCCTTAGCTGAACCTAAGCCACGATGTCACTACTGTTCCTAAAACTTGTTACTTTTCAGCAGTTTGTGTGTGTGGTAGCTTTGCCTGCATGTTATGACTGGTGCCCACAAAGACCAGAAGAGGGCATCGGATCCTCTAGAACTGGAGTTGAGTGCTGTGAATTGAACATAGCTATTCCAGGAGGCCGCCAGTGCTCTTAACTGCTGATCCATCTCTCCAGCTCCATAAAACTTGTTTCATTTTTTAAAAAATTTAAATGTACATGTGTGTGCCTGAGTGTATGTATGTGCCAGAAGAGGGTGTCAGATCCCCTGGAACAGGAGTTACAGATTACTGTTGATGTGGGTGCTGGGAACTGGGTCTTCTGCAAGGGCAGTACACGTCCTTGCCACTGAGCCATCCCTTCAGCCTCTAAACCTCGCTTCACATAGGAACTTTGCACCTGCTGTCTAGAATATACTCTCAGACCGTAGCTGAAATGCCATCCTCCCTTGGTCTCAAGCCTGGTAACTCAAGCCTGGTAAATGCAGTGAATTTAGCTATGATACTTTTTTCTTTGGTGAATAGATATTATTGATATCATTTTTAATTTTTAAATTTTTTTAATTTTATGTGTATGGGTGTTTTGCCTGTATGCTATCTGTATACCATATGTGCAGTGCCCATAGAGACCATAATCCCCTGGAACTGGTGTACAAGATGGTTGTGAACTGCTCTGTGGGCCTGGAAATTGTACCCAGGTTCTCTGGCAGAGAAGAGCAGCTGGTGCTCATAACAGCTGAACTATCTCATCAGTGTGTAGGTTTTTGTTTGTTTGTTTGCTATATTCTTCTTGGTTTTTTGGTTTCCTGTTTATTTTTTGTTTTGTTTTGTTTTGCTTTTGCTTTTTTGAGCCAGGGTTTCTCTATGTAACAGTTCTGTCTATCCTGGAACTTACTCTGTAGACCAGGCTGGCCTCGAACTCAGAGATCCGCCTGCCTCTGCCTCCCGAGTGCTGGGATTAAAGGCATGCGCCACCACCACTGTCCAGCTTTCTTTTTGTTTTTTAAAGACGGAGATCCTACTATTTGGCCCAGGTCGGCTTCTGTCTTACTCTGTATTCAAGGCAGGTCTTGGACTTGAAATCTTGAGTGCTTGCTGGTATTACAGGTGTATACCTCTGTACCTTACAGTACATAATAATATTTGGGGTTTTGTTTGTTTTTGAGGCAGAGTCTCTTGTAACCCAGACTGGTCCCAAACTCTCTAGGCAGCTGAGAAACTCCTGATCTTTCTGCCTCCATTGGCCTATATCTGGATTACAGGCAAGGGCTATCATATTTAGTTTATATGCTTCTGGGAATCAAACCCAGAGCTAATACATGCTAGAAAAGCGTACTACATTAAGCTACAACTTACTCTTTCTTTTTTCCCTCGAGACTGGGTCTCTGTAGTTCAGACTGCCTCAGCCTTCCAAGTACTGGATTGTAGGTGTGAGCCACCACCCTTGGCCTGGTTACTGATAGTTTGGATAAGCCAAAACATTACAGCCAGGGGTATTGGCACACACATTTAATCCCAGCACTAGGGAGGCAGAGGCAGGTGGATCTCTGTGAGTTTGAGGTCAGCCTAATTTACATATCTCGAGTTCTAGAGCAATCGGGGTATATAATAGAGAGACCCTGCTTCAGAAATCTGTCATTACAATACAATTATCTCAAATGCCAAATCTGAGGATGCTCAAGTCCCTTACATTAAGAGTTGTTGTTATATTTACATATAAGCTATGCACATCCTCCTGAATTTCTTCTGTCATCTCTGGATTATTTAAAATATCTAATACTATGTAAATGCATGAAGTATGATACACATAGTTGTATCTGTATGTATACAACTTGTCGTTACACTGGGAATGGTAACCACACTAAGTCTGTACCTGTTCTGTAAAGATGTAATTTTGTTTGTTTAAGGGTTTTGTTATTTTTTGTTTGTTGTTTGTTTTGATATAAGGTCTCTCTGTGTAGTCCTGGCTGTCCTGGAACTCCCTCCATAGACCTGGCTGGTCTGGAACTCACAGAGAGTCTCCTGTGTCTGCTGGGCATTTTGTTTTGTTTTGTTTTTTCTAGACAAGGTTTCTCTGTAGCTTTGGCGCCTGTCCTGGAACTCGCTCTTGTAGACCAAGCTGGCCTCGAACTCAGAGATCCGCCTGCCTTTGCCTCCTGAGTGCTGGGATTAAAGGTGTGAGCCAGCACCATCCGGCGCCAGAGTGCTGGGATTAAAGGCATATGCCACCATATCTGTCTAGTACTCAATTTTTTTTTAAAATTCAGAGTCTACGGGTTTAGAATTTAGAGTCTAGGTCACAACAACAGAAACAGAATGCAAGCCTGAACAGAATGGAAGATGAACCAATTTTCCTTTAATCATTTCTCTGATCTCTGAACTGTTAGTTTTTCTTTCCATATTCCTTAATCATTTTTAGGGTCATCATCATATCTGTTCTCCCCATTCTTGGTGGGAAGGAAAAGAAGAGAGATAGGGCTCTCAGGAAAAAACAACAAAGTAGTCATCCTGTGTTCTGCCAGTGACAATTACAGGAACTTGGGGCAAGGCTAATGCCAAGAAAGGGGAAGGTCAGGAAAACCCGTGGGAACTCAGGTAGCCCCTGCTAAGCTCCCTGGCTGGCTGCCTCCAAAGCTGACCCTCTCCAACCTCTCTTAGAACCACACTCATATTATTCCCAGATCCAGGCTTCCTTTGGCTGGTGCTAACCTGAGTCCTGGAGCAGGCTACTCCTGAGACAGGAAATGCATCCTGTCCCTCTGACTCTGGGGAAACTCATAGCTGGCTAGATTCCCAGTTAGTTAGTCTGGAATCCTGGTAATATTGGTAAAACGTTTTCTGGAGTCAGTATGGTGGATCCCAGGATGACCTGTTCATCTGGCAACCCAAAGCAGAGCTGAGCCTGGAGGAGTTTATGCTCCCAGACCCGTGAGAGTACTGTGAGCGCAACACGGGGTCATTTTTGCTGTTGCCCAGTGTCCTAGTTTACTTTCTGTTGCTGTGAATAAACGCTATGACCAAAAGCAACTCAGGGAGGAAAGAATTTATATTTTGCTTACAGATCCCAGGTCCCAGTTCTTCACTGAGGGAAGCTGGCGAAGGGACTGGTGACAGGAACCTGAGCTAGGAACTGAAGCAGAGCCCGTAGAGGAAAGCTGTTCAATGGCTTGCCCAGCCTGTTTTCTTATACCACCCAGGACCACCTGCCCAGGGATGGCACTGCCCACCCCATCAATCGTTAATCAAGAAAATGCCCCCACAGGCATGCCTCCCAGACTTGTGCTAGAAGCATTTTCTCAGTTAAGGTTCTCTTCCCAAATGACTTTAGCTCTGTCAACTTGACAGCACTAACCACCCGAGCTCACCCTCTGCGGGAGCGCATGGACTTATCTAGGAAGTAAACTGTGTCAGAGTTCTCACTGCTGTCCCTTGTGAGCTCTACCCTGCTGACTCCCGTGTTCTCTCTGCCTCTTCCTTAACAGCACTGAGAGTATGAGGTCCTGGCCTCTGTGGGCCACTCATTCGTGACCACTTCCACCACGGCAGAGCCTTCCAAGCCTACCTCCTGCCGTGTGGTGATCTACCTGCAGCGGGAGATGTCAGGGGACACCTGTCTGTGCCCAGCCTCAGGGGCCAAGCCTAAGATAAGTGGCTTCAAGGGAGGCGGGCTGGGCAACAAGTACGTGCAGCTTAATGTGGGTGGCTCCCTATACTACACTACAGTGCGGGCCCTCACTCGGCATGACACTATGCTCAAGGCCATGTTCAGTGGGCGCATGGAGGTGTTGACCGACAAAGAAGGTGAGACATGGTATCCGGGCATGCTGGGCAAGGGAGGGAAGGAAGGGGGCATCCTGAGATGACATCAGGGCAGGGCTTACACTCCATAGATCTAGAATCTGTATCTTTTCCTCTTCACTTCTTACAGGTCTTAATAGAGCTTCAGAATTCCTTGAAATTGTACATAGAATGCTGTATGTTCATATATCATCCAGAGGAAAAAGTCTATACTTAAAATTTAATATTCAGGCTAGGTATGGTGGCACACATTTGTAACTTGGAGATGGGGACAGGAAGATCAGAAATTTGAAACCAGCCTCCACTACATAGCAAGTTTGAGGCCAGCCTAGGCTACATGAAACTTTGTCTCAAGGAAAAAAAAAAGTGCCCCCCCAAATCCCCCAAATAGAATCCAGGAATGCTGGCACATGCTTGTAATCCTAACACTCGGGAGGTTGAGACAAGTCAATCTCAAATCTGATGAGGCTAACCCAGTTCAGCAAGACCCTCTTTCAAAAGCTGACATATGGGCCAGGCATGGTCGAACATGCCTTTAAATCCCGGCACTTGGGAGGCAGAGGCAAGTGGATGTCTGTGAGTTCGAGGCCAGCCTGATCTACAAAGTGAGTTCCAGGACAGCTAAGGCTAAAAAAAAAAACGGTGATATATGTATACGTACCCAAATAAGTAAGATTGTCATAAACACAGTAGAGCCTGGGCAATGGGCAAAAGCAGAGACTGGTGATTTCTGTATTACCAGGGTGACCTGAGTACCCCCAAGCCTAGACATTCAGTCCTCCACTCTCATGGACCCTGGATAAGAAAGAGCAGCACAGACCTGAGACCCAGAGTCTGCGTGCATCCCTGGCCTGAGCTCTGCCCTCTGCGCTCTCATGGAGCTTCTTTCCTTGCATCCTGCTGCCTGCTGCCTCTCTCAGGTGGCCTTTTCCTGCATCGCACACAACTGGAGGCTAACAGTAATCCTTTTGGATCCCTCCAAATTCCTAGGCTGGATCCTCATAGACAGATGTGGAAAGCATTTTGGCACCATCTTGAATTACCTCCGAGATGACACCATTACCCTCCCACAAAACCGGCAAGAAATCCAGGAATTGATGGCTGAAGCAAAATATTACCTCATTCAAGGGCTAGTGAATATGTGCCAGACTGCCCTGCAGGTACAGGAAGAGTTGGTTGGCTTAGCAAGTCGGGAATAGTCTCTCTGGGGACATTAGGTTTGGCTCCTGGAAAGCTGTGTTGGAAATGAGGTTGATGAGTCCAATCAGAACAATGGGGTGCTGCCCAGGCCCAGAAACTGCTTGGCAGCACAAATAGGTGTGCCTTTAGTTCACTCGCTTAGATAGCTAAGCTGGAGACTTTTTGGCAGTGGGGATCTGCTTACTGGCTAGCAGTTATCTATTACCAAAAACGTCATCATCTGCCTGGTACCTCCTTACCGGGCAGGGGGTGGCAGTGGCTGAAGGCCTGGGGAGGTACCTGGCTAACGTAAGATCCTAAAGGCAGCTTTCTGCTCTGTGTCACCAGGACAAGAAAGACTCCTACCAGCCTGTGTGCAACATCCCCATCATCACCTCCCTGAGAGAGGAGGATAGGCTCATTGAATCCTCCACAAAGGTACTGGGCACTCTGCAGGCCTGGGCCTGGGGACACCAGGCTCCTGGCCCAGCCCTTACTCTTTGTTCCCTCACAGCCTGTGGTGAAGCTGCTGTACAACAGGAGCAATAACAAGTACTCATACACCAGGTATGGCAGGCATCTCTGCTAGGGCCTGGGGAGGGTGGCAGAAGCAGCTAAAAGGCTGAGCAGCCAGAGCCGGTTCTGGGCAATAGGCCCAAGGGACTTCAGTTTCCTGACACACACAACCTGGGGCTGGGTTGAATCCACCTTTCCTAAGGGCAATGAACAGGCATAGAACAGAACTAGGGACACAGACATTTGGGATTTGTTACATGGCCTGGTTGGGATGTGGATGATAAAACGTGAAACATGCCTATAATGTGTCGTAACAGGAGCATGCCAGGGATTTCCATCCCCACTGTCTGGTGGGTGAAGAAGGGTGCTAGAAGTCATAAGTCCTCCTGAAGCCTGTGCTCCTGACCATGTCCACATAACAGGCCATGGTTAGGTAGACCCAGGCCCCTGTGGACACTGCATCACCCCACAGCAAAAGAGCCCTGTCTACCAAGTAGCAGTGAGGTTCCCTCAGTGCTCTCTTTCCCTTATAGGCCCAAGTCCTACAGGTTCCTCTCTGCCTCCCTGTTCCTCTGCCATGTCTTCATTTTAGCATGAGAGGGGAGGGGGGAGGGGAGAACTCAGAATGTTCCAAAAGCCCTCCCTCGTGCTGGAACCTCATTTCAGGCTTGCTGGCCCTTGTGGTTTTCCAGCAATTCTGATGATCACCTACTGAAAAACATTGAACTGTTTGACAAGCTGTCTCTGCGCTTCAATGGTCGCGTGCTCTTCATCAAGGACGTGATTGGTGATGAAATTTGCTGCTGGTCTTTCTATGGCCAGGGTCGCAAGCTGGCAGAGGTTTGCTGTACCTCCATCGTGTATGCCACAGAGAAGAAGCAGACCAAGGTATGGGCTTTCCTCTGCTAGGAGACAGATCCTCCTGCTCTTGCCCCAGTGCACCCTTCCCACAGTAACAAAAGGGCCACATGTACTTTCCCTAACATGGTATGGTGGTGCCAGGTAGGACAGAGCCAGAACAAAGGGGATGGTCAAAAACTGTTACCAACTCTGAGAAAGAAGCCCACTGACCAGCAAGGAACTTTCTGGTGTCATGTGTCCAGGTCTTTGACGCTGTCACAACTCAAGTTGTAGTTCTAGTCCCACCACTTCTCAGTTGTCTGACTTTGTGGAGCCATTTCAACCACATCGGTCTATTCTTTCTGCTTAAGAGACGCAGGGGTGAGTCTGAGTGTAGCCAGCACACGGCAAGGGTACAGCTCAGTAGCAGCAGCATGGTGCGGCTTTCCACCACAGCACTGCTCTAGCAGCCAGGCGAGCAGGGGGTTCCTGGTCAGCTGGCTCCTGAGCCCATGGATGGCATCACAGTGCCAGATGAACACAAGGCACCTTTGTGTTTCCTTTTTCTTTTTGAAACAGTGTTAGTGAAGCTCAGGCTAGAGCTTGCTACATAACCTAAGTTAGCCACAAACACATGGCATTCCTCCTGCCTCAGCCCCCTAGGACTACTAGGGTTATAGCTATAGTCCACTATAATCAGCTGTATGAATTACTTGGTAGGGACGATTTACATAGACTCAGCTCCTCCCTTTCTGCTGAGGCCAGCAGGTGTCCTCCCTAGAATATAGACTTGGAAACAGCAGGGTTTTACTGGGTGGAATACCAAGCAGATTATCTGGGAAGTGAAGGAAAAGAAGGGCTCAAGCATCCAGACCCAAGAACCTTAGCCCCAGACTGCCTCATCGCCCGAGGCTGAGTGGTCTGCTGAGGGCCTGTGTGAGGTGGGAGTCTGGCAGTGGGTGTGTATGAGGGCGACATGACATTAAGAGGCTGTGACAGTGCAGTCAGTCAGGTTTCAGGGCCTGAGTCACAGCAGAGGTGGCAGTGCCTGTCTTCTACCTAGGTGCTCTCTTCCTTCTTCCGTGTACCCCTCTAACCCCTCACACTCCAGCTGGGGCCTCTCTCTGCTTGAGGAATGCACAGCAGCTCAGTGTGACAAGTTTTCTAGGATTGTGGGATCCTGATCTCTTTCCTCCACACTGATCCTAAGGATGGGCTTTCTGGGCCAGAAAAGCAACAGAACTGTTTATCAGAGCTCCTTCTTCATTCCTACATTTATTGGTGTGGGTGGGTGACAGACAGGACAGCCTGACTTCCAAGGCTTCATGGAAGAGCAAGACTCCATCTTGTCCCCTTCTCCCCAGGTGGAATTCCCAGAGGCCCGAATCTATGAGGAGACACTCAACGTCCTACTCTATGAGACCCCTCGAGTCCCTGACAATTCCTTGCTGGAGGCCACAAGCCGGAGCCGCAGCCAGGCTTCCCCCAGTGAAGATGAGGATACCTTTGAACTGCGGGACCGAGTCCGCCGCATTCATGTCAAGCGCTATAGTACTTATGATGACCGGCAACTTGGCCACCAGTCTACTCACCGAGACTAATGAGACCCTTAGGAAGTCAGAGCACGAAGCCATGTCTGCTGTCCTGTGGAACACACCCCATTGGCCACCTATGCTGCTCCTGCTAGCATGTAGCGGTGCCAGGCCCTGCTTGGTAGGTCAGGGAGCCTGGCAGAGGAAAGGCCACATTGTCTTACCTGGTCCTCCTCCCCCATCACTTCTAGATGTCTCCCCACTTCCTGTCTGACAGGGAGCTACTTCTGCTCCAGGGTGAGGGCACTGACTTCCACCTCCTGCTGAGAACATTCTCCAGGCCCTTGGCCAAGTGCCCCTTTTCCTCTGCTGAAGAGCTCCTTCAGTTCCTCAGCTTTGTTCTACAGGAAAGGAGGCTTCTGGTGCTGCAGGATTCAAGTTTGAACAGAAAGGGCAGCCTTCTTTTTTCCTAAGGTTTTAAGCATAGGTATCACCGGATTTTTTTGTTTGTTTTTAAATCTAGATGTTAACATTAGGCCTTGCCTATAATGCCAACTATGGAGAGGCTGAGGCAACATAACAAGTTATAGGCTAGCCTAGATAACTTAGCAAGACCCTGCCTCAATATAAAGTTTTAAAGAGAGGGATAGTGGCATAGCTTAGTGGTAGAATACTTACCTACTATGAGTGAGGCCCTGGGTTCAATCCCCAGTACCGCCACACACACAGAGCATCTAGGAAATGACTAGTTTCTAGTCTGGTGAGGGAGAACCTAGGACTAAGCATTTGTTACCCCTGCAGGATGCCAGGACCCCACCTAGGCAGACACATACACACTACACTATACTCTTTCAAGGCCCTAGGACCCATCCTTTTTTTGTTTGTTTGTTTGGTTGGTTTTTTGAGACAGGGTTTCTCAATAGCTTTGGAGCCTGTCCTGGAACTAGCTCTTGTAGACCAGGCTGGCCTCGAACTCACAGAGATCCGCCTGCCTCTGCCTCCCGAGTGCTGGGATTAAAGGCGTTCATCACCACCGCCTGGCCTCTAGGACCCATCTTTAAAGCACTTTGTATATCGTCATTCAGGAGTATAATCTGCCTTGATCCAGAGCTTTTTCTGATACTAAATCCCCTCTTGCAGACTCTGAGGGAAGAGATAAAGAAGCAGTTAATAGTCAGGTGTGCTGGCGGATGCTATAATGCCAGCACTCAGAGGCTGAGGCAGGAGGATCATAAGTTCGAGAGCAATGTAGTTAAAGTTCCAGGCTAGCCTGGGCTACAAAGAGAGACTCTGTCTCAGGAAAAAAGTAAACTGACTAGCTCTGGCTTTGTAAAACTGACCAGCCCAAAGAATACCAGGAGGGGAAAGATGCCCAAGTTGAGACTGTGGTTTTAATAGCACCCTATGGGAAAAGATACCTCATCCTCTGTGGGGTCATATCACTGACTCAGACCTAACACGATTGTTTGAGTTGGGTCTCATACTTGCATATGCTCAGCTCTAAGACATGCTGTCCCCACAGACCATAAAGCCAAAAGCTATGATGTAGGCCAGAAACATAAGCTGCAGCAGAAGGCTATGGAGCCATCAGCTGAAGACCACAAACTCTTGGAGCTCCATGCTGCCAGCAGTGCCCACAGATTTGGCCCAGGTTTGGCCATGCCCAGCTCCTAACGTCATATCTCAATTTATGTTCTGGCTGAGTGGTAGTTCTGTTTAGTGATGAGTCTCCAAGTACATAGTAACCAGGGTGACTTAAGCCTTTGGAAAGGCCTTTATTTCTTTTGGGTCACCCGACCATGGAGGTAGCAAGGTCTAGACTGGATGTGAACTATTCCTCTGGGCTTTGGTTTTCCTCTCCTTCTTTGCTGGTCTTGGCCCTCTTAACTGGGTTCTTGCCAGAGAAATGTTGTCGCTGGAGGGAGCTGTTTACACGCCTGACAAAGTGTGGCCCTCAACAGTGCTCACAGAAACACAGGTTGTCAACTCCATCCCTTGACCACTCTTATAATTGCCAGATGGCTACACATAGCCAGGCCTAGGGTTGATAGAGCAGGGGAAGTATAACTTGGTAATTAGGCCTTTGATGTGTCTTGACTGTAGAAAGAGCTTTAAGATGTTCAGGTCAGGGGCCTGGCAACCAGCAGCTACTGGTTCTTCAGATCGTACTGGAAGGAAGATGACAATCCATTTTTTTTGGCCAAATTTAGGCTTTGAGACTTTCCCACAGACTTTGGAAATGTTGTAGCATGAGGCCACTGATCTATTTTCTCAGCTGTCCCCAAGAAGCCCTTTAATGTTCAGATTCCTGGCTCCCTGCTGCATATTTCCAGTTTGTTCCTTGACCTCCACATCCTCTTTAGCCTCTACTTGGTGCTTTGACATCCATATCCTCAGGTGTTCAGTGGTGTCTAGTCCTTGGGCCTAAGGAAGAATAGTAACAAGAGTCCAGGGCTGGGCATTCATCTTTTACTGAAAATATCTTGGTTTAAAAAAAAAACATCAAAGTGATTAAGCTTCTTTCCTTGGACTTTGTGGCTTAGGGGTTTGTAGGATTTCCCACTCCTAGTCCTACAGTAGCTATTGGCAGGATGAGTTTTTCAATCACAAGAGCCCAGGGGGAATAAATATAAAGTATGGATGAAGGTCAAAGTGGGAGCTGTTAACAATCACCAAGCAGTCTGGCTTTGCTGAACTGGGGTGGGTGTGACTGGTCTGCCTAAAGAGTAGCACAGGTTCCGGCAGGGGCAGGAGAGAATGTGTCTTTTACTGCATACCTGCAATCCTTGATTGCTTACCCTAAGTGACAGAGGTAAACACTAACTTCTAATAAAATTGTGTTACACTGCAATGGTGCTGAGTCATGTTTCCAGTGAGTAGAGCCTGGTCAGCTCACAGCTGTGGGCTCAATTCTTGTATCTATTCCCTCCATGACCTTGTATTCTAGGGAGGTCACAAGACTCATTCCTCTGTTGTCCTACAAACCCACACTCCCCCTAGTGGAAGAGTAAGAGCAATACTCACAATGACTGGAACTGAGATTTAATGAAGAAGGAAAGGGCCTGTAACAGTGACTATGGTGGGGAAGGAATCCTGAGAACTGCTGCAAAGTCCTGTTGATCTGACAGAAGCTTGGAAAGCGGCTTGCCTTGGTCACTGTCCATAACTTAAGCTGCTTCTTGGCTGAATTCCTGCACTTGTGGTCTGGATGCCTGACAGACTTTTGCTCAATGCTCAGAAGCCCACAACTCCAAGAAACCTGACTGGTTTTGCCTCACCCTTCTCCAGGCCTTGTGAAGCCAGAGGTGCTGGTGGCCAATCAGTGTTTACAGTGAGGCTACTCGAACCCTAAATGCTGGCCTGCTGGCCTCCTGGCCTCTTCTGTACTGGGCAGAAGGTAAAGAAGAGACTGAGAACTTAGTCCAGCACAGCCCACTGTCAGCCAGTGCACCCAGGAGATGCCCAGCCTCTGAGGAAGACACTAGCAGAGTCAGCCGCTCCCTAGAGACTTGAAAGCAACCAAGAGTTCCCAGAGGGCCAACAAGGGAGCCTGAGACCCTGGGGATAAAATGGCCAGGATGGCCAAGTGAGCACTGGTTTATTGACCACACCTCATAGTCCAGACAACCTGTGACAACTGAACACAGTTCCCTGACAGTTCTGCTGAAACATGGTGTAGGCAGGATCTGGACAGGGGCCAACCTTGGAGGAGTCTTATGTGGGTCTTCCAAGAAAAGTTATAATCCCCCTCCAAAAACAGAATCCTGAAAGAGGCCACTGTGGCCCTAATAGGGAGAGATTTAGAGTTCTGCAGCAATTGTGGGTTAAGAGCTGTTCTGAGGGCCCAACCTGAGCACTCAAGGACCTCAACTGGCCTACCAGTGAAGGCCTGAGGGTGGTGTCTTCTCGTCTTTATTGCTTTCCAAGGAGAAGGGTGGGATTCGGACATCAAAGTGGGAACCATCAGGTCTCTCAAAACGAAATGTGCCCCTAAGGATTAGAAAAGCTGCTTTAGAGGGAGAAAGGGCTGAACCAAAAGCCCTCTTGATCCGTGTACACCCATGTCCTCTGATCCAGAGCCACAGCTGGATAAGAAAGATTGGGGTTGTCATCTGCCTAGCTCATGACAGGATAACCAAAGGTCCTAGAGCCCCATGTAGCCACACACAAAAGCACAGCTGTTCAGATTCTGTCACTTGGATATTTGTACTTGAGATTAAGGGGGGAACCCAACTACAGTACAGTCCCAAGTCTTGGAACCAATTCCCTAACCTAAAAGTTGTAAGGAATTCATAACCATAAAACCAGACAGTCCACACAGCAGTGAGTAACACCCACTGTGCCCATGTCAGGACCTCACTCTAAACTGAGCACAAGCTCAGCTTACTCAGGGTACACAGCTACCACACCCAGCTCCAGCTCTCACGTCTCTAACTGGCTGAAGCCGAGCAACATATGCTCTAGAGAATACACTCACCACATGTGCCCACTGGAAGCTTGCAGGGAGACATGGCTGCTATACTGGAATGCAGGCTGCTCCTTGGATAACACTGGTTCCTATAGGAATTCAGGTGAAACTGGTCAGACCAAGCCCCAGAAACACATTCCCTCCACTCTGGGGTTGCCAAATACTGACTGGATGCCTCCTTCCACCCAAGCAACCACAACAGCAGACACTTGTACAATGATCATCTTTCAGTACTTCCTCCTACATCAAGGGCCTGAGCCTCTTATTCTATCTCTAGGAAAAACAAACTGGGGGCACTGAGGGAAGGATGCTAGGCAGACTTTCTCTGACTACATCTCTCCCTGCATTCACTCACATGCACAACTGCCAGACACAACAGCAGGCCTGTGCCTGCAGATTTTATTCTATTGGTGACTATTAAGTACTATGTGTGATCCTTATGTTAGCAGCAAGAAACAGATTTGGGTTTGGGTTACATATTTGCCCAAACCAGGCATGGTGGCACACACTTTTGATCCCAGCACTAAGAAGGCAGAGGAACATAGAGTTTGAGGCCAGCCTGGTCCACAAAGTGAGTTCCACTACAGCCAGGACTATTACATAGAGAAACTCTGTCTCCAAAGGGAAAGAGAGAGAGAAAGAGAGAGAATTGCCCCAAAGTTATATAGTATATGGCTGGAATTTGAAGGCAAGCCCTATTTAGAATTTTTTTTTTGATTTTTAAAGACATACCATACAGCCCAACTTGGCCTCAAGCCCACAATAATACTGCCTCAAATTCCAGGGTACTGGATTATAAGTGTGTGCCACATGCCCAGTCCAAACCCTACTGACTTCTCACCCCACTTTCCCAAGTGTCTTCTAAGTGGTGCTGGATGACACAAGTACCATTTGTGACTTAATCTCTCAAGAGACAGGGTAGGATAGGCAGGGAACATAAAATCAAATAAGAAACACTAGATAGATAAATGCAAAAAGAGACACGACACAGGTGGTACATGTCCCAAAATCAGAGTGCTTTTGTTTGTTATGAGAGGGGGGATTGTGTGTGTGTGTGTGTGTGTGTGTGTGTGTGTGTGTGTGTGTGTGCATCCAACCTGTCTTATGTGTGGAAGTCAGAAGGTAACTTGAAGGAGTCAGTGCACACTTTCCACTGTGTGAGTTTCAGGGATCAAACTCAGATCAGCAGGCTTGGCAGCAAGCACCTTTACCCACTGAGCCATCATATCAGCCCTTATTTTTTTTCCCAACAGGGTCTCATGTAATCCAGGCTGACTTCAAACTTTCTTTGTAACCCAAATATAGCCTTAAATTCTGATCCTTCTAACTCTATTTCCTACAAATTCAGGGTTTTAAAATAAAAGCCATGCCATCTGGGTATGATGTAGCTAGAGTGTTGGCCTAACATGCACAAAACCCTCAGTTTGACCTCAAGCGTTGGAGTATGGTAGGAAGACTAATAAGACATGCTCAAGAGTAAGTCCATGAGCTTTGGGGCCAGAAAGAGAGCTCAGCAGTTAAAGAACTCTTGTAGAGAACCAGGTTTCCAGAGGCATGTGTTTCAAGACAGAGATTCATGTGTCCCAGGCAGTCAAGGATGACCCTAAACTCCCCAAGTGCTAAGACTATAAGCGCATAAACCATGCTCAGTTAATGTAGTACTGGGGTCAAATTCATGATGCCAGGCAGGCACTCTACTAACTGAGCTACATCTCATGTCCCTTATTAATTAGCTTCTAAGTCTCACTCTTCGTCTATGAAACAGGTTACAGACAAGCTACCCCACAGGGCTGCTGTAAGACTTTTAACCAGAGAACCCAGGGTGTCACTCTGTCCATAACCAGAGAGGAAGAAAACATACCCGAAGTTTCCAGGGCTGCTAACAGGACTAGCAGCTAGGCCACAGTGGCCCCATAATGCTCACCCTGCCCACGACCCCTCGTCCTCGAACTGTCTCCAAGGTGCCCGAGAGACTGAATATCCTCCAGTGCCGCTCCCGAAGCTGTACCACATCACTGTCCAAGTTCTCCAAGCGTATACAGTAGCGCCACTGTGAGGGAAGCAGTTCATGTTTGAGGAAGAACAACCCTTAGGCCAGCCCATCCAGAATTCCACAGAGAGTAAAAAGCAACAAAAGCTGACACCTACTTTTACAGTGTGGATGGCTGCATCCACCCTGGCCACGAGGCAAACACTGTGCCTCCACACCTCCCCCAGGCCCTTACTGAGCTCTTGCCGAGGGAGACACTCACCCAATAGACGTGGGAATTCTGGGCTTCCTGGAGGGGGAAAAGGTTTAAGGATGAGACTAAGTCTGTTCCAATCAACACATCTCAAATGAAGTATTCCTGGAAGGCGGCGGAGACTGATCAAGCTGTGAATGTCTGGGAGCCAATGGTGAATGTGATAAAACTATGGTCAACAGCCTCCCCATCCTTCCTGCTCTGCCCCCTCTCCAATCCTGTTAAAACCAACAGATTGGATGCCAAAAGAATCCATTACAGGGCTCAGTTCTCACCAGCCTCCCTGATAACCCTGACCCCATCACTGCCACGTGGGCCCCTGTCATCCTCCTTCCAGCCCTCTTATGGCCATTCTTTGATGGATGTTGACATCCCCTATGACTGAGTCCTAATAGGCAGAAGTTTCATGTATACTTGTATCTGCAGGCCTAGCTTGGAGTGAGACAAGACATGGATCAATAAATATTTGGCTACTAAACACAAAGTGTGATAATCAGTCCACATTGGTTTAGGCAAGTATATGTATATATATATTTTTTTTTCATAAGAAAGAGTCCCTCTACCAGAAGGGAGAATGAGGACTGACTTGGAGGACTACTTCCTGGTCTGTGGGTTTTCTGCTCTAAGTCATGGTGTTATTAAGAGGTTACTCAACCACACGCCACACATGAGCACTTGACAGCAGAACCACACGGCAGGGTTTGGGATCAGATACACTCCCACCCCCATCCCAGCAGGCACATCAGGGATATCACACAGAATCTGAGGCCTAGTCTGGCAGGAAGAAGCCCAGGCTAGCACATACCCTCATGCCCATATAGAAAGGGATGACTGTGACACGGATGTTCTCAGTTGTTTCCCGGTGGACATCAGAGAGCTCTAGCCAGGGGTGATTCTTTTCTTGCCAGGCCCGTAGTGTTTCTCGAGCCACAAAAGGGGGTGCTAGGAGAGACAATAGGTTAGTGCAGACCAGAGTCCTAGGCACAGCACTTGCTCTCCAACTGTCTCCCAGAAACCCTTTCCCAGTTATGCCCAAAGGAACGAGACAACACATACAGCAAAAGCAAGACTGGAAGAAGGGCTGGGCGGTGGCGGCGCACACCTTTAATCCCAGCACTTGGCTGGTTAGCTCAGATGGTTAGAGCATGGTGCTAATAATCTCAGCACTTGGGAGGCAGAGGCAGGCAGATCTCTGTGAGTTCGAGGCCAACCTAGACAACAAGAGCTAGTTCCAGGACAGGCTCCAAAGCAACAGAGAAACCCTATCTCAAAAAAAAAAAAAAAAAAAAAGACAGGAAGAAGGTGCAGAGCTGCTACTGAGATTATGTCCTGAGGGGCATGATGCCATGGGAAAGAGCTGGGAGTTAACGGCCCTGGTTTTCAGACCTCTAGTTGCTATTACCTAGCCATTGTGAACTGCTTCTCATCACCAGCCTGTTTCTACTGGTGTAAGGAAACAGCAGCCACCAAGCACACAGGATGAGGAGAAATTGAGAAGGGATATGGGACTAGATCTACCTGCCAGTTATTTCAGATACTCTGCTTGAAGAAAGGGCCCTCCCTTCCTGACTTCCTTCCTAAGCAATTACCTTTTGTCTGGTCATAGAGAAGAAATCTTTCAAAGAGCTCATGTTGGATGGGAACCTGATCCGTGGAGGTGTAGGGGAGGATGTCTTCATGGCTGACATAGTCCAAGCCTGGTACAGAAAGGCAGAGTTGGTAAGACTCACAGAGCGGAGGAATGAGACAGAAAGGAAATACTTCTGGCCTTGCCCAAGGTAGGCGACCCTGGCACCAAAGCTCTTGGTACCATGATCCCTCCCTGCAGATGACAGGACATCAGATCCTGCTCCCTGGGACACACCAGACCCGTGCTCCTCAGGTACCATTTGCCTGATAACTCCTCACCTGGGATGGCATAGAGGGCCCGGCTGTCATCGTGGTTAGCCAAGAAGGTCACAGCTTCTGTCTGAGATCTCTGAGACTAAAGCAGAAGGTGATTC
Organism: Ondatra zibethicus; assembly: GCA_004026605.1. Lineage (NCBI taxonomy): Eukaryota > Metazoa > Chordata > Mammalia > Rodentia > Cricetidae > Ondatra > Ondatra zibethicus. Next base: position 72,481 of record PVIU01004363.1, on the reverse strand, counting down.
AAAGGTTTCTTGGCCACTACCCAGTTTTGCAGCCTTGAGGCCCAGAGCTGACCTGAGCTCTGTCTGAGCCCTCTTTGTCCCTAAGTGAGTGAAAACCTCTGCCATGGAGAGGACCCCAGGCCCAGGCACTTGCTTACTTACTATATGTGGGCAGTCGCGGGCATCAATCAGCACCTGATAGTAAGTGTGAGTTTTGCCTTTCACCTCCTTAGAGCCATGGCCAGCAGGGTTCTCTGCTCTGTGGGGTAAAAGCCCAGGTCACCACAGAGAAGTGGAAGCTGTGCCTGCTCAGCTCACCGCCTCCTCTCCTAAATGGGCTGGCTCATGACTGGAAAGGGCCTTGGCACAGGCCAGGTCAGCACCTGCTCAACACCACCTCCAGCCCTCTCCCCAGTGAGAACAAAATGGACCCTACTGGGCTCATGCAGTTACCACCCTCAGAGCACCTCCTACAAGAGGGCCATTACAAAAGAATCCAATTGCTACCTGAGTCCCCAAGGGCACAGGGACCTTGTGCTTCTCCCACCCCAGGGTGCTCTGTGATCATTCAGTGGCACTTCCTTCTTTTTTTAATGTATCCTACACTACACCCTCTTTTGGCCTCCAGGAGTACTGCATGAATGTGGTGCACAGACATGCACACAGGCAGAACACATTATATAAAAATAAAATCTTGCTGGGCAGTGGTGGCACAGGCCTTTAAAGTACTTGGAAGGCAGAGGCAGGCTGATATCTGTGAATTCAAGGCCAGCCTGGTCTACACAGAAAGTTCCAGGACAGCCAGAGCTACACAGAGCAACCCTGTCTCAAAAACCAAAAATAAACACACAAACAAATAAGTAATAATAATAAAAAAAAAAAGAGCGTAGGAGCCCATTTTGGGAGGCCAAAGAGACCCTACATAATTAGTATTAAGCACTTTTTTCTCCATGGGTATGAGTGCCAGAAAAATACTCTGGGGTTATTTATTTTGTTTGCTTTTTGAAACAGGGTCTCTCTACATAGCCCCGGCAGTCCTGAAACTCACTATGTAGACCAGGCTAGCCTTGAACTCACAGAGATCCTCCTGCCTCTGCCTCCTGAGAGCTGGAATTAAAAGTGTGCACTACCATGCCTGGTTGGGTGTTTTTTTTTTTTTTTTTTGGTTTTGTTTTTTTGAAACAGGGTTTCTCTGTGTAGGCCTGGCTATGCTGGAACTTACTTTACTATGGTGTCAAACTCGGAGAGCCACTTGCCTCTGCCTCCTGAGTGCTGGGATTAAAGGTGTGTTCCACCACCACGCAGCCATGGTTGAGGTTGTTTCTAAAGCCCAAGAGGATGCTGTTTTCACCCCTGAGGCCCCAATTAAGTCTGTCTGCCACAAGTCAGGCCACCCAAGGACACCATAAGACATGACAGGGAAACTTACTTTTCTGGAGCTGCAGAAGCCACATCCCGGTCATACAGTCTGGCCTGCCAGGGAAACAGGACAACCCCTCGGTAGCCAAAAACGCTATGAAGGAACAGCTGGAAGGAAAAAGAGACCTCACTGAGCCTGCTGTCCAGCAAATCCATCCAGGTGGGACCTGACCATGAAGTAGCATGGGTGCAGGCAAATGTAGCACAATCTTGCCAGCTTTCTGTGCAAACTCTGTACTTAACCTAAACTGCAGTATGCTCATGCCTCATCACTGGGTGACCCACTCACCTTTCAAGTCACCTTTGGCCTTTAGGGAACTTTCCTTGACCTGCCCTCCTCTTAGTCCAGTATAGAGCCCCTGGCTCTATTTCTTTGTCTTTTTTAAAGATTTATTTTACTTTTAATTGTGTGTATGTATCAGTACGTGGGTATATGCATGTGAGTGCAGGGACCCAAAGAAGTCAGAGACATTGAATTTCCTGGAGCAGGAGCTGTAGGCGGGTCCTCTGGAAAAACAGTAAGCGCTCTTACCCACTAGACTATCTCTCCAGCCCCTACTGACCAAATCTCTATCATTGTCCTGGAGCTGTGAACGCCAGGATAGAAAGAACACTAAAGCTTAACATCTGGTCAGTTTTAGGCATACAGATAAATAAATAGCTTCCATTATTTACAATGGCCTTTTGTTTCAGAGGGTTTTGAATTTCTGTATGCCAGTCTGGCCTCAGTCTTGCTAGGTACCTAAGAATGACCTCAAAGTCCTGATCCTCCCACCTCCACGTCCCAAGTGTTAAGCTCACAGGAGTATGCCACCACATTCAGTCTGTGCTGTAGGAGAATGGAAACCAAGGCTTCAAGCAAGCCAGGCACTCTAAACTAAACAACATCCCTAGCCTGATTTGTATGTATATCTGTATGAGAGTATCAGGTACCCTGGAATTGGTATTATAGACAGTTGTACGCTGCCATGTGGATGTCGGGAATTGAACCCAGGTCCTCTGGAAAAACAGCCTGAGCTTTTAACTGCTGAGCCATCTCTTCAGGCCCCTGATTTGTATTTTTAACAAGGATCTTTTTAAATAATAATAGTTGTTATTATTACTTTGGGAAGGAGTAAATGTACAAGTGCCATGGTGTGGAGGCCAAAGGATGACTCTGGGGAATCAGTTCTCTTCTCCACTGTTATTTCCAGGCTTCCTCAGCAAGTGCCTTTACCACTGCGCCATATCACTGGACCCTTATTGACCTCAAAATTGAAGCGTTCTTTCTGCTCCTGCTTGTGGAGCAATGGGATGAGATGCTACTGTACACCTATCTCCAGACACCTCCTCTTTAAAAAGCTTGTGATTCTAATGCACTCAAGGTGTGCACATGCACCAACACTCAGGCACACTAAATAGATAAATGTAAAAGATCTTTAGGGTCAGTTAGATGGTTCACTGGGTAAAGGCAACTGCCACCAAACCTAATGACCTGAGTCTGATCAGAGCCCCAAATGGTGGGAGGAAAGAACCACTCTCCACAAGCTGTCCTTTGATCTCCAGGCACGGGTGCGTGCTCTCTCTCTCTCACACACATTAAGTCAATGTAAAAACTTTTTTTTAAATTTGTGATTCTGAGATGAGCATGGTTTCATACATTTATAACCCCAGAATTCTGCAAATTAAGAAAATAAGATTACAGGTTCAAGGTCAGCCAGGATTATAGAATGAATTCAAGGCTAAACGAAACTATATAGAAGACCCTGCCTCAAAACAAAACCAAGACTTATGAACTTGGTCTACCACCAAACATGAAGACGGATAGAAGCTTGAGGGTTCAGCTCAGCAATACAGCACCTGTCTCTAGCACTCTGGGGAAGGGGATGTGGAATGAAAAGAAAAAAATACCACTGAGATTCAGTACTGTGGCCAAATGTGGCTCAATTCTGAAACACAATATCCCATAAAAACGAGAGCTGACCCAGCACACACCTACCTGGCCAGTCTCATATTTTCCATTCTGTTTTGGCACCTCAAACACACCAACTGTCTCCAACACCTTGCCCTCTGCACGGTTTCTGGTTGGTAAGGAAAAGAATAAGCAAATGAAATGCTAGGAAGGTAACAGTCCTTCCCCATCAGGAGAAACAAAACAAACAAACAAAAAACCCTCGCACTGAGGAGCCTGCGTTCTGAGGGGCCAGGGCAATGATGGCAGAGAAGGCCAAGGATGCTGCCTGTCCTCCTTTAGGACCCAGCCATAGGCCTCTCCTTGGTGAAGACTTTCCCAGTCTCCCAGTGTCAGATCTAACTACTCCAAATTTACTTTCTCCTGTCTTCACTTAGCATGTCCAAGGTCACGCCTGCACATCCCGTTTAAATGTACATCTTCACCGCACGCCAGCCCCCCAGCATTTTAACTGTCCTTCCAGTTCTGCACTTCAGTCGCTGCTGTCCTCGCCTTGAGCACATGAGAGACTATTTGAAAAGTTGTTCTGAACGAATATGGTTCCCCACGTCTGTAATCTCAGGGCTCCTGAGGCTGAAGCTGGAGGATCACAAGTCCTGGGCCAACCTGGGTACACAGCATGACTGTCCCAACTCTACACATCCATCTACCCTCTAAACTGTAACCGTCTTTATGCTGACCTCAGGACTTAACATCTCCAGATTCCCAAAGGTACAGCATACAACACACTTACTACTGCAGTCTCTCGACATAGTTCCTTCCCCCCCGCCCCCTCAGAATTATTTAAATCTTAAATAGCAAATACCTCCCTCAGCCACTATCAGGTTAGTTCCAGCTTTTTAAATAGGACTAATCTTTCTGTGGACCCATCAAAGCACTGTGATTTTATTTTAGAAATGTTGACTTCATACCCAACTCGATCAGTCCTGCCTGGTCCCTAAAAGGCTGTTTACACCATTCCCAAGCCTCGAATCCTCTTTCCCAAGTCACGTTGGCAAAACCAAGTCTCCCCAAGGTCACACGGAAACCTAGGTACCCACAAAGGCAGACACTTAAATCTACTTGTTTTCCACGTAATAGCATCTTTTTGAGAGAAGCCATGAGCCAATAAGGACTGGGGATCAAAGTCAAAATCCCTGTAGCTGTATTAAATGGCAGCCCACTAAAGGTGCTGCGGACCCCAGCAAGGGAGGCAGGATTCGCTGAAGAAGCGTTACTTGTTCTCCCTCAGAGTGCCTGCACGCCAGGGCCCTGGGCCGTGCTCCCTTCTCTGCTCCTGGCACATGTCCCAGTCAGCGCATGTCGGCTCACTGCTCGGAATCCTTTCTCTGTTGACACTCCGGCTGGCCACAGACAGTCGGGCCTTCTGGCCTCCTTAGCGGCTAGGAACATGCTCCCCAAATTCTGGGCCCGGCTCCCTGATCCCCTGGCTCAGTCCCTCACCGGGACGACAGATGCCTTCGCGTCGTCGCTGTGGCCACCGGCGGAAGGGCCCCAGCTCCACCGACTGCACACAGCGGCCTCGACCCTCGGGCAGTGGCCAGCGACCGAGACCACCAGCGGCTGCCCACGGCCAGGGCCCGTCGGGCCGCACAGCCTGCCATGTCCCGCCCGAGCGCCCGCTCGGCTGCTGACACAGGGCCCGACCCGCGGCGGGGCGGCGTCCCGCCCCCGCCCCACACTGCCCCGCGCCGAAGCCCCGCCCCCTTGGCCCTGGGGCCCGCCCCCCGCGGCCGCGCGGGCAAGTCCAGCTACATCCGGCGCAGGTGAGCGGAACTCCCAGTCTGGGATCAGCTGACTGGAGCGTGAGCTGGAAATGGCGTCTTCCTTGCTTGGGGGCGAACGATTGATTCGCGCTTTGGGCCCTGGCGGAGAACTGGAACGGGAGCAGCTGCCTCGGAAGCTACGTGCCCAGCTCGAGGCTGCTCTGGGGAAGAAACACACGAGCAGTGATGGCGCCACGGGCCCCCGGCGCCTGATTCCCTTCCGTCTGATCCGAGAACTACATCAGCACCTGAGAGAAAGAAGTGAGCGGACCCCAATCAAGAGTCGCCGCCTCATTTTCAGATCTAATCCCTCCTGAGGCTTTTTTCCCCCATCACTCACGCGTGCCTACCAAGTTCTCTTTTAGCCAGTCCAAATCCCTCTCAAACCAGGTTCACCACTTCCATCTTAATTTCCGTGGGAATTATTCGGATTTGTGCAGATTTTCTTGAGTGCCCTATTTTAAGGTCCACCTCAGTCCACCTGACTCTTAAGGAATTAGAGATTCTAGCCCAGTACTATTTACTATTTTAAGTTTCTACATTTGGGGGGCATTTAACGTAGTGAGCTTCTCCTGTTTGGGAATAGGAATTTTTCTTTCATCTCAAAGGCAAGGGCAGGGGATTTAAAAAAAATTTTTTTTAATGAGCTATCTATTTTTTCTTCTCTGCTTCCCTCCCTTCTCCGCTCAAGAGCAGGGAATTCTGATCCCTGCCACAGCCCCCGTTTAGGGGTGACGGTAGGGAAATAGAATGACCAAAAAAAAAAAAACTATATTGAAAGGTCTGAACCGAGAGTCGCATCTAGTTCTAGTCCTTTCAGTGAGGTCATTTCTCCTCTTTGGACCCGTTTCCTATCTGCTAAGGGAGGGGCTAGGGTAAACTGGCATGTAACATGTTTTGCCAGAATGAACATATCCTGGCCAGAAGTGCAAAGAGTAGATACTCACTATTAGGACTGAAGAGGACATTAGGAAAAGATCCTCCAATACCGTGTCCTCTTGAGTGTTTAGCCCCGCAACGACCCAATCCTATCTAGGACTGATCTATTATTTTTACAAGACTAATCTACCATTGGCAGGGATGACTGAAGACTGATAGCTAAAGTCAACTGTGTAGCAATAGGAAATACTAAGGCGGAATTGCCCTGGATTTGTCTTGGTGGAAATTTATCTTAATTTAAATTAATAAAAACAAAATGAGAAAAAAATGATCACAAGACTGGGAATGGCACATGCATGAAATCCTAGGACCTGAGGGGCTGAGGCAGGTGGCTGAGTGTGGTGATGCATTCACATGTATACACACATGTACACACACACATACATATTTATGGGGATATATATCCTAAGGATGGACAAACTGGGATGGCCATGTTTTATTTGGGTAAACTTAGTCTTCCAGCCTCAGCTTCACGGGTCATTATGTGGAACCTTTTTCTTCCCAGATTCCAACCTGTACCTTCATGAACTCCTAAAAGGCAGTGAAATCTACCTCCAAGAAGTTGTGAAACCTCCTCGGGTATGTAAGGGATATATTTGTGAGAGTAAGTACATGCCGAGTTGGGTATGGGTTTTATTAACCAACTTTCAGGTTTGAGATCTTGTATTTTAATTATTTGGAATAGCTGGAATGTGGGTTGGTGGAAGAGTACTTGACAAAGCCCTGAGTTCAATTCTTAGCATCAAAAAAATAAATAAAATTTGGGGACCAGTGAGATATCTTAGCAATTTGAGGCAGTTGCCACCAAACATGGGAACCTGGCTTTAGTCCTCAGGACCCACATGGTGTAGGGAAAGAGGTAACTTCTAAAGGTTGTCTCTTACTTCCACACATGCTTGTTTATGCACATGTACAAAGGATTAAACAAACAAACAAAAAAAATGTTTGGAACCAGGCAGTCATGGTGCATGGCTTAGATCCCAGGACTGCAGAAACAGAAGTAGGCAGATCTGTGAGTTTAAGGCCAGCCTGCTCTACAGAGGGAGTTCCAGGACAGCCAGGGCTACCCAGAGAAACCCTGCCTAGAAAAAACAATAACAACAACAACAACAAAATCTTTGGAATCTAAAATCAGAGAAGGAAGCCTTGTCTGACAAATTTGGAAAATTGAGATCCAGTAACCCATTTTCCAGGCAATGGAAATAAAACCAGTATGCAGATGTCCCCAGCACCCTTCACAGTACATTGCACATTGGAATAAATGATTATGACATATTTTGTATCAAGAAATATGTAGAAGAATTTCATTCTCATGTGGTTGTTTTTGCTTTAGAATCCAGAGCTGGTTGCCCGACTAGAGAAGATTAAGATACAGCTAGCCAATGAGGAATATAAGCGGATCACTCGAAATGTCACTTGTCAGGTAAGTGCTTACTCCTGCAATAGAAATACCTACAGAATTTTAATTTAATTTTTATTTATTTTTGGTTTTTTTTTTTCTTCTTTTTTTTCAAGACAGGGTTTCTCTGTGGCTTTGGAGCCTGTCCTGGAACTAGCTCTTGTAGACCAGGCTGGCCTCGAACTTACAGAGATCTGCTTGCCTCTGCCTCCCAAGTGCTGGGATTAAAGGCATGCACCACCACTGCCCAGCCTATTTTTGGTTTTTTGATACAGGGTTTCTCTGTCAAACAGTTCTGACTGTCTTGGAACTCACTTTGTAGACCATGCTGGCCTTGAACTCACAGAGATCCACCCGCCTCTGCCTCCCAAGTGCTGGGATTAAAGGCATGTGCTACCACCGCCCAGCCAGAGTTTTAATTTTAAAAACAACAGTAGCAAAGTATAGTGGCACACACCTTTAATCCCAGTACTCCTGATGGAGGGGCAAGTGGATCTCTGAGTTTGAAGCCAGCCAGATATATATAGTGAGACCCTGTATCAAAAAGGAAAAGAAAAACATGGGAATTCAAGCTCACTTTATATACTGTTCTAGAACTGCAAGATCTCTGTGTTCTGCCAGGCATGGTGGTGCATGTCTTTAATCCCAGCCAGGGCTGTTAACACAGAGAGACCCTGTCTTGAAAAACAAACAACAACAACAAAAAAAGACCTCTGTGTTCTATCTAGAGCAAACATAATCTTGAGTGTGTTCACTGAGACTCAGCTTAGATGGTAACCGATTCTTAAATATAGAAGTGGAGGTGAGCCTTGGCGCTCTTTCTTCATTCAAGGAAGGGACTCTGTGACCCGGGCAGGCCTGGAATTCTGCATTCTCTTGTCCAGCCTCCCAAATGTTAGGATTACAGGCATACCTATAGCCTTTTATTTTTCCTGACAGGACTCCTTTGGCATGTTTCTGCTATAAGGTAGGAAAGGAGATGGATCCTGGGAGTCTGCATCCATCATACAAGTCCAGGGAAAAGAATCCCTGGGGAGAAGGCAGAATTAGTCTGTTCGGAAGAAAGGGCTGAGACCAGACTGGCAAAGATAGATTTCTGAACAGAATTTCATTCTGAAATCATCTGGGTTTTTTTGTTGTTCTGTTTTTTTTTCCCAGGATGCACAGCGTGGGGGGACTCTCAGTGACCTGGGAAAACAAGGTGAGGCACTAGGAACCCAGGCTGCTCAAGCCTCTCAGGACTGGTCCTGGCCTTCCTTCCCACTGCGCTCTTCTTGGCACAAGGCTAAGATATTCAGTCTTGGTCTCTGAGGAGAACCCAGTAGATGTGGGGGCAGCTAGGAGGCAATAGGATCTCCCTGAGAACGTTGACCTAAATGTTTCTCTGAACTGCTTTCCAAAGTGAGATCGGTGAAGGCTCTGGTCATTACCATCTTCAACTTCATTGTCACGGTGGCAGCTGCCTTTGTCTGCACTTACCTAGGAAGCCAGTATATCTTCACAGAAATGGCCTCGGTGAGTAGGCACTGGGCAGGACAAAGTGGGAAAGAGAGGATGTGTGTGAAAGTGCACAGGTTATCAGTTGCATATACTTATTCGATAAATAGGACACATTTAGCTTTCCGGTAGTCATGGGGTGAATAGTAATCCCAAGAGCTGCCTTTCCCCAACAATTTAGGGGAGTGGTTCTCATCCTTCCTAATGCAGAGGCCTGGTAATACAGTTCCTCATGTTGTGGTGACCCCCAGCTATAACATTAGTTTCATTGCTACTTCATAACTATAATTTTGCTGCTGTTATGAATCATAATGTAAATATTTGATATGCAACCCCTGTGAAAGGGTCATATGGGGTTGTGACCCACAGATTGAGAACCACTGATTTAGGGACTGGAATAGGGAATCTCCATCCTTGTTAGAGGTGCTAAGGGCTGCAGATTTGGGTGTTGGCCTGCATCTCCTACCTGGTTCTTCCCTCTGGCAGAGAGTGCTGGCTGCATTGATCGTCGCCTCGGTGGTAGGTTTGGCAGAGCTGTACATCATGGTGAGGGTGATGGAAGGCGAACTTGGGGAGCTGTAACTGGTGCTTCACATCAAAGTCTGGAAGAAGTTTGGGGAGTCCCAGACTGTCCATTGTCCATCACTGACTCTTCAGTCAATCCAGAAGCTCTATGTACTCAGCTCCAATTAGTTAGAGGACCAGGTCAAGTTCTTCTTTGGGGAGCTGTGTCTGCTGTCAGTTTCCTTGGAGAGGAATAGAGAAGATTCAGACAGCAGTGATTCTTTAAAACCGAAAGAACTGGTCTCAATAACTGCTCCTGAATCCAGTGCTCATTTGCCTTCTGCGGTTCATTCTGAGTCTGCTGAGTTTTCCCATCAGAAGAAAGAATCCAGACCTTCTCCCCAAATGGGCTGGACTGCCTTGAACTGGCCCTGGCCCAAGTGCATAAATCAGTCACCATCCTTCATCCACGTGTCTGGTATAAGACCTGTAACTGAGAGCAGAAGACCCTAAGGAAGCAGAAGGCATGAACCTGAGAAGAACCAGTCAGAAAACGGGCATCAAATAAGAGAAAAGTGGTTGATAAGGGATGGTGGAGCTGGAAGCCAGGCAGCTAACTTTTTCTAGAAAAGAAAATGGGATCAGGGCCATTTTCCAGAAGTCAAAACAGGCTGAAAGAAACCAGATGATCAGCTGTGGTCATTCTGTTCAGTGGGGCCAAGGTGTCCACATTGTCCTGTTGTCTGTGTTGGGTTGCACTTTTCAGAATGTAGATATGTGAGAGCATCTGTGCTCAGAACTTACGTTGGAGAAACTGTTTAAGACCTTTGAAAAATGTTATTTATCTAATAAATATTTCTTGTGTTCAGTGTGTTTCTCTTTTAGATCCTATAAGAGTACAAAGCATCCCAGCACTCGGGAGGCAGAGGCAGGTGGATCTCTGGGAGTTCGAGGCCAGCCTGGTCTACAAGAGCTAGTTCCAGGACAGGCTCCAAAGCCACAGAGAAACCAAAAAAAAAAAAACAAAAAAAACAAAAAAAGAGTACAAATTGTTCCATATCTGCCCTTTCTTTTGTTTTTGGCAGGGTCTTACTATATAGCTCTGGCTGAATCCTCCACCTTTGCCTCCTGAGTCCTAGGATCCAGGCATGTGCCATCATGGCAGGTCTTTAAGATCTGTTTGGCCTACCAGCTTTCCTTCCTTCCTTTCTTGTGTGTGTGTGGCTATATATGCATACAGGAGCCTGTGGGGATGAGAGGAGGGGCTAGAGTTCAGCTACTGTGTGGGTGCTGGGGACTGAGCCTCCATTCTCTGCAAGAGCTGTGAACCACTGAGCCATCACTTCAGCCCTCTTCTTAATTGCAGACTTTCTGTTTTCTTGATGTGCTCCAATAGTGTGGGTTTTCTCGTTAATTTTTTTTTTGTAATTTATTTTACTTCCATGTGTGAATGTGTGTGAGTACCGAGTTTTCATATGGGTCTCTTGTTTGTGTTACTCCACTGCCTACCACAGGCTACGTTTTCCTGTCTCTTCTCTCTATAAATGCTGGGATCCAACTCTTTCTGTGGACTCTGCTCATCAGGCTTGTACAGCAGCTTTTATCTACTGAGCCATCTCTCTGGACCGTCGGTTTTTTTTTAAATATTTATTTATTTTGTATACAATATTCTGTCTGCATGTATGCCTGCATACCAGAAGAGGGCACCATATCTCATTATAGATGGTTGTGAGCCACCATGTGGTTGCTGGGAATTGAACTCAGGACCTTTGGAAGAGCAGTCAATGCTCTTAACCACTGAGCCATCTCTCCAGCCCCGTCGTTTTTTTTTTTCTAATCTTGTCTCTTATATCCTTAATAGATCAGTAGACATTTTGTCAGTTGTTTTTACCAGTTCCTGTAGTAGGGAGAAGTGTCAAGTGCAAGGAAATATAAGTAGACCAGGCTGGCCTTGAACTCACAGGGATCAGCCTATGTCTGCCTCCTGAGTGCTGGGATTAAAGAAGTGAATCATCGCCAGTTCTGGTGGCGCAGGCCTATAGGATTTGCTGAAGGAGGCAGAGGCAGGTGGATCTGAGAGTTCGAGGCCAGCCTGACTACACATTTAAAAAAAAAAAGTGAAGCCGGGCGGTGGTGGCGCACGCCTTTAATCCCAGCACTCGGGAGGCAGAGGCAGGCGAATTTCTGTGGGTTCGAGACCAGCCTGGTCTACAGAGCTAGTTCCAGGACTGGCTCCAAAGCCACAGAGAAACCCTGTCTCGAAAAAAAAAAAAAAAGTGAATCATCATGCCCAGGTGACTGTATTTATAAAGGGTTTAGGGACATCTACAGCCCATCTCTGAAACTTGAGTTCAGAACTCAGGCCAGTGCATGATCCAGCTTCTAATGCAAGGACCTCAATGCACAGAGAAGTAAAAAAAAAAAAACAAAAAAACTTGCCTAGGATCACACAGTGACAGCGTCTGAGCTGGATTCCTGTTTGAAAACAACAGTATCTGATCACCAGGGCTGTTAAAGGTTGGGTCAGAAAGCTGAAGCCTTGTGTGTGTTGGCAAGGAGTGGGGCATGACACATGACTCGTGGTTCACTTCCCTGTGTTCTCTGTGTGCCAGGCTGCCTATATATCATTAAGTACCTAGATTTAAGTTGAAGCCTTCCACATGTTAGAGGTTTAACTTCAGCAGAATCTCTTCCAACAGACTTGGACCAGCCTAGGGTTCTCACAGTAAACTTGGGGTCCTTTGTTGGAAGGAATTGTCCCCTAGATCCTGGTCCCTTCTAACAGTGGCATCAAGCTCTTACGAACAGTAGTTCTGTGGGCCAGGCACTATGCTAGCATCTGTAGATAATAAGCCAAGATCTAGCTCATGCCTTGGTACAATGAAGCAAGAGGCAAGCTCCAAGGATCTTTCCATCTGCACAGGCAGAGGGTGTTGGGAATTAGGTGGCCAGTTCACAGCAGAGGAAAGGGAATTCTCCCAGCTCCTTCTCTGCCTCATCCAAAGCACCCAGGGTCCAGGAGGTACTTGGCAGAGGGACAGGAAGTTGGGACCTTACCAGTTTCTCATGACTTCCTATATGGAGCAGAGGGAACTAGCATTTATTGAGTTTTTATCACGTGTCATCACATGAAGTTTTTACCTATATTTTCCCAGGACAGGAATGATTGCACCCTGCTTTGCAGATGTTGTAGTCACATAGCAGAGCTAAAGTTTGAATCCAACACAGACTGATTGCAGACTCCATGCTTTTCTCTCCAAAGCAGCTCCAGAGGTGGAGGTAACTAGAACACCCTGGAGTGCAAGCTAGCTACTGTGTCCCCAGAGCCTGTGCGAGCTCTGTAGTTAACCACTCTGTAATCCCAGCAGAAGCCTGGACATGATTCCTACCCGGAGCCTGTGGCACCTGGCCCTATTTAGGGATTTGGTGGTAGGAGATAAACTTCCCAGGCAAGCAAGCCTCATCACCATTTGCAATACAACAATCCAGATTAAAGAATTTTATTTTATTTGGAGATTAGTTGGTATTATAGATGACAGTGATACAAAAGCCCAAGGCTACCACACCCCCTCCCCAGATCCTGTCAGGTTGTCCCCACAGCCCACATCAGAGGACAGCCAATCTGATCTTTGGGGAAATTCAATCAACCTAAGACCTGGGCTTCTATTTCTGTAACTTTAATATTACTCCCTCTTCAAATCCACAATTCTGATTAATTTGTCCCGGTGGCAGGAAGTCAGGCAATGGGACTCTGAGCCATGAAAAGGTGGGTCTCCCAGCAGCCCAGCACAGGCTCATAGATCAGGTCCTGACAGGGCTCACTCAGACTGGCGGCTGCCCCTTGAGAGGGAAGACATCATCAGCTAAGATAATGGGAATGGGAAGCCAAGCCTGGCGGCAGAGGTCGACAACATGGTCCCTTACCTTGACAATACCTCCTGATGAGATAATGGGCATATGCCTCCAAAATGACCAGGGTGCCAGGTAGTAAGAGCTAGGCTCCAGCCACTGCACAGGACCTTCAACTAGGTTGCTGGAGGTTGGGAGTGGAGGGATGGGTCTCTGAGCTAGACTCTCTTAGAGAACATTCGCTGTGTAAAAAGAGGCAGGAATTCTTACTGTGCTCCACTCCAGGAGAGATGGAGAGGGCTACAAGAGCCAGAGCCAAACTCCCAAGAGCTCTACAGCTAAATTAGGGGTGATCTCTATTGGTGACAACAGCTGAGGTATAGATAAGGTCAGACAGGCTGCTCAGTGAGGTCTGAGGAACACTTTGCTCTAAAGAAGGGTGAACCGCTGAAGCCCCACTTGGTCCCCATGGGGCTGCAGCTTTAGCCTCTGCCCAACTCTGGCCTGAACCCAAGCTGGGAGCTTCACAGGAGGTCTGTGGGCATGCTGAAGCATGCTGGGCTGAACTGGTGGGGTGTAGAGGCTGGCCTGGTGTTCCAGGGTCCCAGGGTTGCTGGGGAGAGTCTGGAAGAGAAGAGGCGTTTGGAGGAAGCTCCAGCCTAGGGTTTAAGGCTCCTGGCTTTCTGTTCTTGATTCTCTTGGCTCGGCGGTTCTGGAACCACACCTGATAGGGAAAATGAAGGGATATATTTTGGCACCAGCACACTCTCCTGGGACAGAAATCTAATATGAAGGCAGGATTCCCAGAGAGGAGAGGTGCTGTGTCAAGCCCATAAGTTGGACTATTGCAGCTCACCTGGATCTTGGCTTCAGGCAGGTGAGTTACCTGGGCCAGGTACTCACGGGTACTGATGTCGGGATAGGGCCTCGCTGCAAAGACCCGTTCCAGCTCCAGCAACTGCCCAACACTGAAAGTGGTCCTCTTTCTCCGATGGGGACCCAACCCACTGGCACAGCCTGTGGGCCGGGATGGGAATCAAACCAGGACTCCCTAGCAAGAGCCTCAGCCCAGCTTCAAAGCCTTCCTTGCTCAGCTTCTGCAGCCCCTACTCCTTACTTACACTCCTCACCCTTCACCATCCCACCCTGCTTCTCTCCCTTACCCTACCCACCCTTTCCCCACCAGATCACCTGGAGATGCTCCCGCTTCCACAGGACTGGCCATGGAGCTGGCCCAGGGCGAGGGGTCAGAGGGCTGTTGCCCATACCAGGCTCAGGCCTTAGTGTTTTAAGCTTTTCAGAATGGGTAGCTCCGCCTCCAGAGGGAAGAGGCTTAGCATTCACTCAAGGGAGGTTGAAAAGGGGGAAGCAAGGCAGGATTAGGGTTGATAGAGTTCTGGGTTGGACCAGATTGATACACATCCCAGCTTTCACCAAGAAACTGGTCACACCTCCCTCCCCAAACTTCAGCCTCTGGCAGTCTCTGCTTTTGGTCCTGTACTGTGTGAAACCCTTCCCCAAAACCACAGAAATCTACCTCCCCAAAGTTCCCAGGGCTTCAGCTGCCCTCTAAGATCCCCCAGGAACCTGGTCATGGCGCCTTCAGGGGAAAGTGAGTGAATTCCTGTCCCATTCTCTGAGGACTGGGCAGTGAAAGTGGGTGGGATGAGGATGTTGTTGGATGCACTTACTGTCAGCAGGTCTAGGGAACAGTTTCACCACTAGCTTACCCTCAGGGCTACTATAGAACCCTTTCTGGCTCCTCAAAAGGCCAGACAGAAGCCAGGTGGTGGTGGCCACACGCTTTTAATCCCAGCACTTGGGAGGCAGAAGCAGGTGAATCTCTGAGTTCAAGGTCAGCCTGGTTTACAGAGTGAGTTCCAGGACAGCCAGGGCTACACAGAGAAACCGGTCTCGAAAAAGAAAAACTAAAAGGCCAGACAGGCTTCCTGAAACCCAGTATCCTGGAGCCAGGGAAGGTTCCTTGGGTGAGCCAGAGGTTCACAAAGACTTTCACTTTTACAACCAAGCTTTCCTCTGGTAAGGGTCCTCTGAGCTGCTTTACTATGAGAAAGGGGATGTACGCCGATGTTCTTTCTCCCCCCACCCCCGCCCAGGACAGAAGCCTCAGAGAAAAGCCCCCGTTAGGCATGTGTTCTGGGAGTCTATCCCTCTGTTACTTGGGAATTAACTGTAATCTAGATTCACGGTGGACAGCAAAGCTGAGTTGAATTCCACGCTCTAGTCCGTCATCTCCTCTGAGGCCCTGGTTAACTCCATCATCGAAGAAGCCTCACCTGGAGAGGGTGGCTGTCATCACCACAGGGGCTGGAATTCATGTTTAACTGTGGAGCAGGATGGACTAGGGGTTGTAGGGGCGGGGAGACACCGAACATGACGGGTGGGAACTTGGAAGGGTAACTCTCACAAGCCTCCAGTGCTTCTGGTTTAGGAAGAGACCCGAGCCCAGTAGGGTCTTCTCTGTCCCTCTCAATCAGCCCTGAGAGCCCCACTTGTCCTCCTTTGTCCAGGGGACAGGGCTGCCCACCCTATTCAGGACAGTAGTCTTAAACTCGGGGCCAACAGACTTTATTGGGCTGGAAGGAAAAGGCTGGAGGATGTTTCCTGAGTCTCCGCTGTGTGGGCTGACTCCTACTTTTCAGGGACGGGGCAGCCCAGCCAATACTGAGCAATAGAGCGTGGGTATGGAGGGTTCACAGAGTCCACTCGCCGTGTTTTAAGGTTGACTCGGTAGTACTTGTCTGAAAGAGAGAATGGAAAGAAGGTGTGTGAGATCCTGCCCGGTCTTGTCGCTGGAAAAAAAAGAAAGGAAGGAAGGAAGGAAGGGAGGGAGGGAAGAAAAAAAGAAGCAAGGGTTTCTCTCAGAAGTGAAAGTGAACATCCACCAGGCAAATAAAGTCACCATCTACAGGTAGCATTCAGCACTCAAGGACCAAAACCTGCAGGAAAAGCCCAGGCAAAACCAGCTTCAGGGGTAGCAGGGACTCCCACCTTCAGAGAAGAAATAGACGCTCTGAATGGGCTCGCAAGTGGCAGGTACGAGCCAGTTCATATCATAATAATCATCGTTGTAGGTTCCTAGACCGCTCTCCTCACTAGAGAACAAGGAGAACCAGGCTGAAAGCGATGAGCGACGGGAGTTCAGGCTGCGGCTGCGGCGGCCGTGGCGTGAACGGTAGCGTTTTCGGCTGCGACGCCTAGACTTCTTTTTTTTGGCCCGGAAGGCATGAGATGTGGAGTCCGCGATGTAGATGTGGCCAGCCATAGCAGCATCCACTTTCCCTGGCACACCATGCCAGTCCCGGCTGATGAACTGGGGTCCGCTGGTGCCTTCTGTGGCAGGGAAGGGGTTAATGAATTTTGATGATCCAGGCTTTGATTTCTCCAGCAGGACATTACACACACACACACACACACACACACACACACACACACACACACACACACACACACACACACACATACACACACACACACACACACACATTGAAACAAGATTTCTCCCATGGCTGGTCTGAAACTCACTATGAAGACCAGGCTGGCCTCTTAACTCACAGAGATCTGCCTGCCTCTGCCTCCCAAGTGCTGGGATTAAAGACGGGCGCTACTACAGCTGGCTCCAGCAGGCCCTATAGAGTTCATCTGCTGTGTCCTGCACAAGGTACACAAGGTCATGCTAGAACTCAGCACCCAGCACCCATCCTCAGACTCCCTGTCCGGTGCCTTTTCCTGTGTCCTCTCTCCAATGTATCCCTTGTGTCTCTGGCCCCTCCCAGACCCTTTATCCTCTGGCCCCTCCTGCTGTGTTAGGCAAAGTTCAAGGTATGGGGTCCAAATGGAGCCAAGCCTCACCCCCAAAAGTCAACAGAAGCAAAGTCTAGCCAGAGCAAACAACTCTTGATCAATGGTGCCACAATTCCAGTCCCCTCTCCCTTAAGCCCCCACCACCATAGTCCAGCCCTGCTCCAAACCCACTTTCTGGAGAAAGAAGCCAGACTTGTTCTCCCTCCATACCTGAGGAGCTATCCCAGAAGAGGAGCTCAAAGATGTTGTCCCAACGGCCCTGGTGAAGCAAGGCAAAGCGCTCAAACACAGTTGACAGAGAGCTGCCTTCACAGTCCTCTTGGCTGGGCTGCTGTTGGAATTCGTACTCCCAGTACTGCTTCCCTGAGGAGCAGGACAGCTGGCATCAGAAGGGCTGGGGAGCTCTGAGGAAGGGTAGGAGTATACCGCAAAGCCCTGACTCAGGGAAGCATAGGAGAGAGCAGGGACTCCTCCACTACCTGCCCCTGCACCTCCCACCCTAAGTACCCTTGAAGAAGTAGGCTCTCTCCCGGCCACTGTAGTGGTGGGCAGGAAGAGCTAAAGCGGCATCGATATTGTCTGGTATGCCATTGAAGCCTTCAGAGATGTTTCGGGGATAATCAGGGTCCAAAACACCATCTTCAAAGCGCCAGTACTGACTTCCCTGAGAGGCAGGGAAGATGAAAAGGTGAGGACATACTGCTGGGCAAAGAGGCAGTCCTAGATCCTGAACTGGCTCTCCTGGAACCCCTGACTACCTTGATACTCTTTACCTTGACTCATAGGCTTGGGTCTGGTACCTTGAAAAAGTAGGTCTTCCCCTGACAGTTGATGCGAGTGAAGGCAGCATCAATGGGACCCTCGATGCCCCAGACATCTCGGATGAGTTTGGGGTACCCAGGCTTCACCGCCGTTTCATCTAGCTCATAGCAGTACTGCCCTAGAGTAGGGGAAGCTGTGTGAGAAGCAGATGTTCCTAGGGCAGACCCCCCCCCCACCAGACTTGCCCATTGAGGCACCTCGGAAGGCAAAGACGGAACCGTTCTTGAGGTCCGTGAAGGCGTCAAAGGGTTTCCCATTACACAACTCTTCCTCTGGGAAGTCAGAGGTCCCTTGATCAGTGGTGTCAGGCCTTTCCTGGTACCCCACTTCAGGTCCTTGGGTGCTTGCCTCCGGTTCAGGAGCCTGTTCCTCGGGTTGTACAGGGGAGCTGCTGCCGTTCCCGGTCCCCTCCGGATAGTCGAAGTTCCAGTACTCATCTTCCGGCATAGTGAACACATCCCCCCGAGTCACTGCAAGCAGAGAGGGCGGCAGTGAGTTTCCAGGAGCACAGGGGACCCCACGCCCACCCACAGGGCTCTGAAAAAACCTTGGGGCTTGCACTGTTCCACGTAGTCAGCACAACAGCTCTGATAGTAACTGCAAAGCTCGTCACACTGACACTTCCTGGTGGCCACAAACCCCTGTGCACAGCGGCCCTTGCATGACTCTGTGGGAGGGAATATCAGTCTTTACAGCCCCGGCCAGGCAACCTGCCCACCCTGCACTGCCCTGGATGCCCACCAATCACCCCCATACCTTGGTCAGCTAGAGAAATCCATGCCAGCAGGGCTAGTATGAGAAAGGGCCTCAGAGGTGCCATGGCAGGCCTCTAGCAGAGGGCCTGGCAAGCTGGCCTCAGAGCTTCCGGAGTCTCACCGTCCTGCCTGGAAGAGGAATCAAACTGAAGAGAAGTAGCTATTTTACTGGGTTTCTGCTTCTATTTGCTCATCCTCTGGCCCAGCCCTATTCCCCTCCTCCAAACACAGCTGCAACAAAGGGTCACATTCCCAGAACCCTACCCCTAGGAGAGCTGGGAAATAGAACCCTTGCCAAGACCAGAGTCAGGAGGGTCATGGGCAGCTGGGATAGCATGGTGGGATGGGAAGGCAGAAAGAAAGCAGGTGTTGTCACCCTGTGAGCCGGTTACATTCATCTCTCCAAGTCTTGCTTTTCATAAAATGGGACCATGGTGCCTGGCCTCATCAACAGCAAAATGCTTGATGCCTGGAGTAGCTTCCAGCTCATTCCCATAAGCAGTTATTGATTTATTGTTTGATCAGGGCCATCCCCGACTAGATGTTTGTTCCATCCTACCCCCACTTCCCAGTTGAATATTTGGGGCAGTGGAGAGGAAGGAGGGGTGGGAGGAGAGCTTCTAAGCGCTCTGGGGCTCTGGGGGAAGTTTCTCTTCTTATCATAAAAGAACAAAGCTTCATTTCTGGCCTCTCCTTGTGGAAGCATGGCTCTCTCTAAGCTGGGTTCCACAGCACAGGAAGCAATAGCTCCTAATGCTTTGTGTCACAACTCATTCCTTTTTTTTCTTTCTTTCTTTTTCTTTTCTTTTCTTTTTTATTTTTCGAGACAGGGTTTCTCTGTGTAACAGTCCTGGCTGTCTTAGAACTTGCTCTGTAGACCAGGCTGGCCACAAACTCACTAAGATCCACCTGCCTCTGCCACCTGAGTGCTGAGATTAAAGGCATGTGCCAATACCACCCGGCCTCCTTTCTTTAACTTTAGATTTATGTATTTTATTCTGTGTGTGTGAGTGTCTGCACCACGTGCATGCCTGGTGTCTGTGAAGGTCAGAAAAGGACTTTGGATACCCTGGAACTGGAGTTTTGAACAGTTGTGTGCTGCCATGAGATTTGTTTATTTATTTATTGTGTATACAATGTTCCTCCTGCATGTACACCTCCATGCCAGAAGAGGGCACCAGATCTCATTACAGATGGTTGTGAGCCACCATGTGGTTGCTGGGAATTGAACTCAGAACCTCTGGAAAAGCTGCCTGTGCTCTTAACCTCTGAGCCATTGCGCCAGCATTCTAAAGATAAAGGTTTTTGTTGTTGCTGTTTTTGTTTGTTTGTTTGAGACAGGGTTCCTCTATAACTGGAACCAGGCTGACCTCGAACTCACAGAGATCCGCCTGTCTCTGCTTCCCGAGTGCTGGGACTAAAGGCACACGCCACCACCGCCCAGCTAAGAATGGGTGCTCTCAAGGACAAAACCATTTCTCCACTCCCAGAGCCCATTCCTGAGGCTCCCACTAATCCACTGGGCCTCAGTGGACCAGCCCTGAACTCACCTTCAGTGACCCCATCTATGAAGAATGGACTCGTTGAGCATACTTTTATACTCACATAGAAAGCATGATCCCTCTCTGAAGAAAATTCTCACTGGCTCAGAACACCAGATTTTTTTTTTTTTTTCCGAGACAGGGTTTCTCTGTGGCTTTGGAGCCTGTCCTGGAACTAGCTCTTGTAGACCAGGCTGGTCTCGAACTCACAGAGATCCTCCTGCCTCTGCCTCCCAAGTGCTGGGATTAAAGGCCTGTGCCACCACCGCCCGCCTCCAGAACACCAGATCTTGAACCAAATTTCAAGCACTGATATGCTTCTGAAGCCCCTAAATTCTCTGTTCTGAAATCACAGAGGAATGTGCCTTTGGTGTCTCTTCTCTATGGGTCTCAGTAGCCTAAGCAGCAAAATAAACAAAATAAAGCACTAAATATTACTCTCTATAGACATATGAAGCCTAAGTGGAAACAGGCATTATACTGAGGGGCCACTGGCAGTGGCACCAGGATTTATCCCTACTGCTTGTACTGGCTTTTTGGGAACCTGTTCTCTTTGGATGGATGCCTTGCTCAGCCTAGATATAGTAGGGAGGGCCTTGGACCTTCCCCAAAGCGATGTGCCTTACCCTTTTTGTGGAGTGGGTGGGAGGTAAGTGAAGGGAAAGAGAGGAGGAGAGGGAGTGGGAACTTGGATTGGTATGTATAATGAAAAAAGACTGTTTTTTTTTTTAAAAAATAACAAATTTTTAAAAAAGAAAAGAAATTCGACTGCACCCTGTCGTCTAGAAAAACAAAAAGAAACAAAAAAGGCGGGGTGGGGGAGAATCTCAGCTGCAATTCTTTAACCATCCGAAGGGGGTGTGAATACATTCAGCCTGTTTGCTTCCTCATCACCCGGGACAGGGCCAGAGATGGGAAGCGAGGACTGCTCTTTCCAGCCCTTTCCACAATCTGGCACACCTCAAAGGAGGCGGGGCCAAGTGAGGCCTGGGGTGCGGTTTGCGCTGATGGTAGGGACGAGCTTCCGAGACCTAGAGGCGGGGCGTCAAATCTTTGACTCGGCTACTCAGAGGCGTGGTTGCTGTTGAGCATCTCAGCTTCACCGAGCAAGAGGCTGGAGCTGTGCTTTGTTCTGGGCACCGGAGCTTCTATCTTCCCGCGTCAGTTCCATCCTTTGCTTCCCTCTCCCCGCATCCCCTTCCCCAGCTGCTGAGGCTGAGCGCCCTTGCCAGGTCCTGGTTTTTGCTTTTTCCTCCCAAGGCGGGGGTCGCTCCGCCAGGCCCCGCCCCTCCAGGCCCGGCATGTCCCCTGCTGCCCCGCGCCCATGGTCCTGACGCTGCTCTTCTCCGCCTACAAACTGTGCCGCTTCTTCGCCATGTCGGGCCCACGGTCGGGCGCCGATCGGTTGACAGTGCCAGGGCCGGATAGGAATGGTAGCGCCAGCCCGTGGTGGGCTGCGGGCCGCGGATCCCGCGAAGTGTCGCCTGGGGTGGGCACCGAGGTGCAAGGCGCCCTGGAGCGTTCGCTGCCGGAGCTGCAGCAGGCGCTGTCCGAGCTGAAGCAGGCAAGCGCGGCGCGGGCAGTGGGCGCGGGCCTCGCCGAGGTCTTCCAGCTAGTAGAGGAGGCCTGGCTGCTGCCGGCCGTGGGTCGCGAGGTGGCCCAGGGTCTGTGCGATGCGATACGCCTGGACGGTGGTCTCGACTTGCTGTTGCGGTTGCTGCAGGCCCCGGAGCTAGAGACCCGCGTGCAGGCCGCGCGCCTGCTGGAGCAGATCTTGGTGGCTGAGAACCGGTGAGGGAGAGCGCCGTGAGGTGTGGGGAGGCCAGGGCAGCAGAGGTAGTTGGAGCTGGCATCCCATTGCTGATAGCCGCCTGAGCCCATAGTTCTCCCCTGCATCTGGGTGCCCTTCTGTGTTACCTTCCACCAGGCCAGCCATGACCTCATTCTGCAGTGTCTGATCAGGAACAAAAAGGTTTTTTTTGCTGGACTGAGAGGGTGGGGGCAGAGAAAACTGAGACACATTCCCTTCCTCTATATGTGGGAACAGACTAAGCCTGGCTGTCTGTCCTTCACCTACCTCTTGGGACATTCTCTGAATTATGAAACCCTCAGAGACCTCACTTTCCCAATCCTCTGGTGCCAGAGCAAAACGAGTTGTCACATTCCTAATTCTCGCACAAATCTCAGACTCTCATCTCAGAATTTTTAGAAAAGTCACTTTCAGCACGCTGCCCTCACAAGTATCAGGGAAATGAGCGAGGGGTGTTTTTAATCACATGGAAAGAATACAGCTGTCAAAAATGCACAAACAGAACAGTTTAGGTTGGGAGATCCAAGATAAGGTGCTGCTTTCCTTACCTCTCTCATCTAACACCTGGTGTCCTATAACGGGCTTGGGACGTGAATATAGAACCCGAAAACAGAGTGGATGCTTGCTGAATGTGTTGGGGCCCAGTTTGACTGGTGAATGCTTGGTACGTGGGTTAAGAAGCTAGAACTAGTACCCGTGGAAAGTGGGTACAGGGAGTACCCTAGGAGAAGCAGGACTGCATGATGCAACCATACTGATATATTTTCAATAATGACAATGACTGTCCTCACCTACTGAGAGCTCTGAGAAGGTAACCACTAGTGTACCAGTCCCCAAACACAGGGGATGTTGCTTCAGGACCAAGGACAGGGCACAAGTCCTGGTAGCTTTCAAGCTCTTTCCCCGGAAACCCAGAGGCTCTGAGTTCTAGAGTGTGCAGGGAAAAGACTGGAAGGGAAAGAGGGAGGAGCACGCTGAGGGTTTATGCTTATGAGGATTCCCCTCCTCCATCAATCAGCCTCCTCACTGACTCTTTTTGCCATTCTACTCTGGCAGCTTTAGTCTTCCCCAGGATATTGCTGCAGTCACTTCCCGGAATCCTAGATCATTTTCTCTCACCTCTGAACTGTCAACAGTGCAGGGCTCTTCAGACCTGGTACCATGACACCCAGTGAGGACACCGTCTAACAGCTCTCTAAATCGTAGGCCACCCCACCAAGGGAGCAGAATGAATATAAAGAACATATCCTCAGGGAAGCTAAATGGCCTCCCCCAGAATATTGACTGAATAATAGAGGAGACAGTTTTTTTAAAAAAATATTTTTATGGTTTATTTAACTTTATTTTATGTGCATTTGTGTGAAGGTGTCAGATCCCCTGCAACTGGATCTTCAGACAGTTGTGAACTGCCATGTGGGTACTGGGAATTGAACCCGGGTCCTCTGGAAGAGCAGTCAGTGCTCTTAACCACTGAGCCATCTCTCCAGCCCGAGGAGACAGTTTTTAATATAAGGAAAGAAAAGTGTTGCACATAAATTAAAAAAATGCAAAGGTGTGCAAAAAAAGTATAATGCTAAAAATTCTCAACAAAGCCTCCTCTAAGGAGGAAAACCACTGGACTAATTTTTTGCATATCCTTCCAGAGAGGGGCAGAGCATACACAAACATTTGCTCATATACGCATAGTCACATATAAGCGACTGTCCCCTACTTGGCAGCTGAAATTTGAAACTAGAGTTTCGTACCTCCAAAGATTATGGCCATTTCATCAGACCCACAGTCTCAGACAGCAGAATTGGGAAGGGAATTAACAGTTTTCACAACCAGCACACAGCTTTAACTTCAGGACTGTGTCTGGGTGTAGGAAAAGGTAAGGGCTGGAGGCTAAGACTTATGGGTCAGAATAAAGTTCCAGCTGTGAACTGATGTTTCCAGGTAAGCTTTTACTTCACAGGGTCTTTGGTGAGTCCTCTGAAAATATGAGTGTTAGATGACATGGTTTCTTCTTTCAATTTTTCTTTTTATGTGTATGAATGTTTTGCCTGCATGTATATCTGTGTACCATGTGTGTGCAGTACACATAGAGGTCAGAAGAGGATATTGGATACCCTGGGCCTGGAGTTATAGAGGATTGTGAGCCACTATTTGGATTCTGGAAATTGAAACCAAGTACTCTAGAAGGCCAGCTAGTACTCCTAACTGATGAGCCAACTCCCCAGCAACTCCTGATTTCTTAGGCACATCTAGCCCTGATAGCCTAAGAGTTGACCTAGTCCAAAGTGAAGGTGAGGGATCTTGAACTCCGGAGACAAACAGACTGACTTCGGGTTTGGCATGGCCTCTCTCTGACCTTATCTTTCCTTGCTGGTGAAAGGGATGCCTGAGTTCCGATTCCAGGATGAGAGTTAGGACCGTTTTTTCCTTTGGCAGTGGGCTGTAGAGAGGCGGAGTAATGAGGGCAGGAAAGCTTTGCTGAACTTACGGCATGTCCAGGACTTAACCAGGCCACACGAAGTGTGCAATGCCCTGTAGACTGTGCACTATGGTCACTGTGGCATCCACAGAACAAGAATTTTGTTGTCCATTAAGTCTTTGGAAGTCACCTAACTAGGGGACATTGTCTATGGAGGTAGGTGTGGCAGGAAGTCTTCATCTCTGCCTGGAGAATGGCAGCTTGCTTACTATTCTGGCGGCCTTCAGGATCTGCCTTGTGCAAACCTTCCCTGCAGCAGCCAGTTCCTTAAAGCCTAGACACAAACTAGGCATCCCATCCCCAAAGCTCTTTGGCGGCTTCCTGTTTGTCACAAAGGTAAAGTACGGAGGCCTTGAGGAAGATGAAGAGGCTGTCCAGACTGATTTCTTCCCGACTCTTTCTTTGGACCCTCTGCTTTAGCATATGGGAGTGTGGTTAGCTCCCTGGGAGGTACCAGCTCTCATCCAAAAGTTGCAAGCCTGTGCCTGCACCCGTCTGCAATGCAAGATCTCTTCTCCTGGCTCACATCCCAACCATCCTCCTGACCTAATCCCTAAGCAACCATTGCATGTATTTCATGTATCTAGTGAGTTCTTTTCTTCTCTTTTGTGATGCTAGGATCTGCAGTCAGGACCTTGTACACGTTAAACAAGCACTTTGCTGTTAAGCTACATTCCCAGCCTGTCTGTATGTCTGTCTGCCTGCCTGCCTGACTTTCTGTTTGTTTGACATAGGGTCTAACTAAATTACATAAGCTTACCTCCAACTCACTATGTAGTCCTGGCCTTGAGTTTCAATTCTCAACTTCTTTTGTTTGTTTGTTTGGTTGGTTGGTTTTCTGTGACAGGGTTTCTCTGTGTGACAGTCCTGACTTTCTCGGAACTCACTTTGTAGAGACCAGGCTGACCTCAGCTCACCGAGCTCTGCCTGCCTCTGTCTCCCAAGTGCTGGACATAAAGGCGTGTGCCACCATGCCCAGTTTAATTCTCAGCTTCTTGCGTAGCTGAGAATAGAGATGTGTGCTGCTGTGCCCACCCTGGTAAAACCACTAGGCTTGTTTTGAGTGCAGGCATTTTTAATTTACACAAATGTCGCTGTGGTATATAGTACATTATGCTTCCTTTTCCAACTCCACGTTAGGGTCATAAGACCCTTTCATGTTACATTTCAGACGTACTGGGACACTTTAATCCCAGCACTCAGGAGGCAGAGGCAGGTGGAGCTCTGTGAGTTGAGGCCAGCCTGATCTGTCTAGTGAGTTCTAGGATGGCCAAAGCTACATAGTAAGACCCTGTCTGGAAAAAAACAAACAAAAACAATAATAATGAAAAAGATTTTTCCTGTTACAATGTTACAAATCTGCTCAGTCATTTGTTACAGTGAATGAGCTGTAACCTCTAGGCTTGGTATTGACGGCTCCATCTTCCTCACTTCACAAATAGCACTGTGTCAAGCATCTTGACACCTGTGCCCTCAGTTGGACTCTTTTTAGGAGAGATTGCCTGCTCCCCAGATTAACCTGCCCAGCTGGCACCCCTCCCACAGTGCTCAGGACCTTCACAACCCTCCCGTCCTCTGTGTTCGCCCACCTGCCAGGCAATCTTTACTTCTCTGACTACCTAGAAGGTTGCAGTGTCTCTTTATGATTGCCATATTTTGGATTTTCTCCTTCATGTTTTGTCTAAGATGCTGCTCATATTTTCTATTGAATTCACTGCATTTTGTTGGTTTGAATATTTACTTACACACTCTGTGTGTAAGTAAATGTTTTATTGTTTTTCTATTTTTCCTGACTTATGTTAGACACTGTTTATCCCTGGCCTTCCTTCTCTTCCTCAGACATGCTAGTTCATCCGCGGCGGGGCCTTTGTCCTGGCTTGTCCCTCTCTCTCTCTCCCATTAGGCTCTTCTCTTAGTTGTTTTCAGGCAGGCTTCTCAATATTATTTCCCAGATAAAATCTCCTTAGACACATCCCTCCTCCATGACATCATCCAGTTGCTAGCATGGTACCTTACTACTCAGAACTTGAGCTCTCATTGGTTACTTGTCCACGCCTGGCCTTGGCTGGGGCTGAATAAGATGTAGTCAGGCTTACTCACTGCTTAGCATCAGCCTCTCGAGTGCCAAGTCGGACACATGGGAAGTCCTCAAACAATTATCAACCAAGTGAATGAATTAGCACACACCAGTCATGGAATATGAAGGGAGGAATCATTCAAGGACAGGCTTAAGAG
Organism: Ondatra zibethicus; assembly: GCA_004026605.1. Lineage (NCBI taxonomy): Eukaryota > Metazoa > Chordata > Mammalia > Rodentia > Cricetidae > Ondatra > Ondatra zibethicus. The sequence goes on along the minus strand of PVIU01004363.1, from coordinate 45,717 downwards.
TGTTGTACTTCCAGTGACACATCAAATGACAAGTTCACATTTATTGAGTTTTATGGACTTTTAAAAAATTTATTTTCATTTTTTTTTATTGTGTCTCTGTGCTTGTGCGTGCATGTGTGTCCAGGTGTACTCCAAGACCAGGAGAAAGCAAAGGTTCCCCAGAACTGGAGTTACAGGCAGTTGTGAGCCATGTGGCCTGATGTGGGTGCTGAGAACTGAACTCTGGGCCTCTCTGCAAGAGCATCAAGCAGTCAGCGGCTGAGCCATCTCTCCATCCTCTTTATGGATTATCTTGTTAGTCCTGATAATATTTTTATAAGATAGATATTATTTTCCCATTCGTGAGGTAAGGAAACTGAAGTTGTCAAATGAGGTGTTGGCAATTAGAAAGCAGCAAAGAAGAACCCGGAGGGCCCAGGGATCGGCCATAGAGTTGGAAGCATTCAGCCAACTTTAGGGAGCCGGTAAAGAGGAGACACCGCTGCTGCCTGCGGTGTCTTTTATGCCACTAGTGAGGCCCAGAGATCAGACCAGGCCTCCGTGAGAAAGCCAAGCTCCGGAGACTGCAGCCACATCAAGTTCTCTTTCTCTTGTCGCCCGGCAGGGACCGTGTGGCGCGGATAGGCCTGGGCGTGATCTTGAACCTGGCAAAGGAACGCGAACCGGTGGAGCTGGCACGGAGCGTGGCGGGCATCTTAGAGCACATGTTCAAGCACTCGGAGGAGACTTGCCAGCGGCTGGTGGCGGCCGGCGGTCTGGACGCGGTGCTGTACTGGTGCCGCCGCACAGACCCGGCGCTACTGCGCCACTGCGCCCTGGCGCTGGCGAATTGCGCGCTGCACGGGGGCCAGGCGGTGCAGAGATGCATGGTGGAGAAGCGCGCCGCCGAGTGGCTCTTCCCTCTCGCCTTCTCCAAGGAGGACGAGCTGCTGCGGCTGCACGCTTGCCTGGCGGTGGCGGTGTTGGCTACCAACAAGGAGGTGGAGGGCGAGGTCGAGCACTCCGGCACGCTAGCGCTCGTCGAGCCGCTCGTGGCCTCGCTGGACCCCGGCCGCTTTGCCCGCTGCCTGGTGGACGCCAGTGACACAAGGCAGGGTCGCGGACCGGACGACCTACAAAGCCTGGTGCTGCTGCTCGATTCGTCTCGTTTGGAGGCACAGTGCATCGGGGCTTTCTATCTGTGTGCTGAGGCGGCCATCAAGAGCCTACAGGGCAAGACCAAGGTACTGGTGTAGAGGAGGTGGCTCAAGGGTCAGAGAGAGTCTGGGAAGGTTTCTCAGAGGAAGCGATCTGCAACTGGGATTTGAGTACTACTAGTAAGAATGAAGGGACGCATAGACAGCCATATGGAACATGTCTGCAGAGTCAGATAGGTCTCTGTGACTCTGAGGCTAGCCTGGCCTACATATCGAGTTCCAGGCCAGACAGGGCTTTAAAGAAGTATAAGGACTTAGATGAAGCAATCAGAAGGTAGAGGGGCCAGTCATTTTGGCCTTGAAGGCAAGGCTCAAAGTTGTACTTGGTCTTTGGGGACAAGAGAAGGTACTGAGAAGTTTTTAAATAGGAGGCCCTCGATTTTTACAAAAATCAGCCTGGCTGCTGTAGAAGCGGGAGTGACAAGGGTAGCTCGAGGCTGTTGTGAGTGCTGGGGAGGCAAACTAAGAAAGTAGAGGAAGGAAGGAGTGTGGACAATCGCAGAGAGAAGGAGACAGATTAGGGATTTATGCTTGGGAAGGGGCGAGGGGGCCTTGACCATGAATATGAGGAGGTAAACTGGGTGGAGATCACAGGGGAAGAGGGGAAGACCCGTGGGCACTACTGAGTCCGGGGTGCCCAACAGAGGTTCAGTTGGCAGCTAAGCCACCTGCATCTAAAGTCTGGGAAAGAGATGGCAACTGGAGAAAGAGGACCTCGATGTAAATGGCGGTCACCTGAGTCACAAAGGGTCCCTCTGGCCAAGATCTAAACCACAGCCTTTGCCTGCTTCCCGCCTTACCGTGACCTTGGGCAGCTAGCTTTCCCCCTCTGGAACATGTTTTTGCTTTTCGTGAGATTAAAGGAGTCACTGGAATGAATGGAGGAGTCTCTGATCTATCTGGATTCCCATGATTTAGTGGGGTTCCAATCAGGATAGAAAAACTAAGGATTTTGGAACACTTCAGATGTGGGAGCTGGGAGTATTGGATTTAGGGTTTTCTGTCACCTGGTGTCCATATTGAGAATTACAGGCTTTATCCCAGGGCGGATGGGCGTGGAAGTTGGCGGTCATAATCAAGAGTGGGTGCGTTTCAGGAGGGAAACTGCATGGGGGACGGAGGGGAAGGGACGACACGTGTGACTTAGTAATGAAGGCTAGGACAGTTGGTGGGCCTTTCCTCAGAAGAGAGATGGGACTGGGCTCGTCTGGTGACAGCTGGGGAGCTGAGAACCTTAGGCTCCCTCTTCCGTCCTCCTTCCTAAGGTGTTCAGCGACATCGGTGCCATCCAGAGCTTGAAACGCCTAGTTTCTTACTCCACTAATGGCACCACGTCGGCGCTGGCGAAGCGCGCGCTGCGCCTGTTGGGCGAGGAGGTACCCCGGCGCATCCTGCCCTGCGTGGCCAGCTGGAAGGAGGCCGAAGTCCAGACCTGGCTGCAACAGATCGGCTTCTCCCACTACTGCGAGAACTTTCGGGTAGAGCCGCGGGCAGTCATCTTCCCCTACACCAAGCGGGCGCATTCCTGAGGGGCGTGCGGCTGCTCGGGGCGTCCTGAGCACAGGCGTCCGCTTGCCCTGTAGGCCTCACGCCAGCAGCGCCACCGTGGCCTTTTAGGGGTGGGAAACCCTCAGTTAGCCACCCTCCGAGTCCCTTCGGCTTCCACCGCCACCTCCTGTTCCTTTCCCTTGCATCTTGCGCTGTGGGGCGGAGGGAGTGGAAGGAGAGCCTTCCTCATCTCTCCCCCTCCTCCAGGATCAGCAGGTAGATGGTGACCTGCTTCTAAGGCTCACAGAGGAAGAACTCCAGACAGACCTGGGCATGAAATCCAGCATTACCCGCAAGAGGCAAGGAGCCCTCAGCCAGTCCAACCCAGTCTCCCCCTCTGCCACCTTAGCACCCTTAGCATCAGAACGGTAACATTGTTTTCTACCTGTTGGTCAGGTTCTTTAGGGAGCTCACGGAGCTCAAGACCTTTGCCAGCTATGCTACATGCGACCGCAGCAACCTAGCAGACTGGCTAGGCAGCCTGGACCCTCGCTTCCGCCAGTACACCTACGGCTTGGTCAGCTGCGGCCTGGATCGCTCCCTGTTGCACCGCGTGTCAGAGCAGCAGCTCCTGGAGGACTGTGGCATCCGCCTGGGGGTGCATCGCTCACGTATCCTCTCGGCAGCCCGAGGTAAGCGGCCCATTTGGGAACCCCACTCCAGCTCCAATCCTGAAAGGGAGGGGCGGCCCCGGCTGGAGAATCAACCTCCCTGAGGAGTGAGCATCTGACTGGGTTAGACTGGCTTTGAGGATGTAAAGATGAGCCTGCGGCCTTTTGCCCTTAAGAAGTCCTCCACTTGAGATGGGTACCAGGGAAGGAGATAGGAGGTATACAATCAGCAGGTGGCCGTGGTAGGAAGCATTCCCAGGACTCCTGTGGGAACCCAGAGGAATCACTGCCTGTCTTGGTCATGCAGGTTCAGACTTGGAGAGGAGGAGGTGTTGTCCAGGTTTTGAGGGATGTGTGGGGGCAGGGAGAACAGGAAGGGCAGCCAGGCAGGGGTAGCTTTAGCAAGGATAAGGACAGGTAGGGCAGTACATGGGTGCCACTGAAGGGAGCTGGTGGTTTGGGGAGGGGATGTGAGAGTTGGGGGAAGGCTTACCCTAGTATCTAGCAGCTTACAAATCCTGGGTTCTGGCAGTAAGTCCTAGCAGAGCCTAGGGCATTGGCGGCCTCCTTTTCTCACCAGCTTCTTTCGTTGGACAGTCTCTCTTTGGCTAGCTCTTACATGTCAATAGCTGTGTATCCCAGGTATCACAGTCAGTTTTTTTAAAGACTGATTTTTACTTTGTATATGAGAGTTTGTCTGTGTGTATGTATGTGTACCTCATGAGCTTCTGGTGCCCATAGAAACCAGAAGGGGGGGCTGGAGAGATGGCTCAGGGGTTAAGAGCACTGTCTACTCTTCCAGAGATCATGAGTTCAATTCCCAACAACCACATGGTGGCTCACAACCATCTATAATGAGATTTGGTGCCCTCTTCTGGCACGCAGACAGAATACTGTATACATAATAAATAAAATCTTAAAAAAAACCAACAACAACTGAAGAGGGCTTCAGAGCCCCTATAACTGGAGTTACAAATGATTGTGAGCCACCATGTGATGCTGGGAACTAGACCTGGGTCCTCTAGAAGAGCAGCCAGTGCTCTTAACTTCTCATCTCTCCAGCTCTTGTAGTAAGTTTTTAATAATCTCATAACTGAGTGTGGAATTATGCACTTGTAACCCCAGCAATTGGGAAGCAGAGGCAGGAGGATTGCTGAAAGTTCAAGACCAGCTTGGTATATATGTGGAGTCCAAGGCTATACCGGGCTATGTGAGGCAATCCTGTCTCAAAAAACAAACAAACGAAAAGATAACCCACTTATTTCTATAACCATTCTATCTAGTAGGAGTTCAGTATTTTAAATCAATGTTTAAAAAACTTTTAAAGAACAATAAGAGGTAAGATGGCTCAGTGGGCAAAGGTTCTTGTTGCCAAGCCTTATGCCCTGAGATCAATCTCCATGACTCACATAGTAGGAGAGGACACACTCCCCCAAGTTGCCCTCTGGCCTGCACAAGCACTCCGTGGCACCCAACCCCATTAATATATAAATGTAAGAAAACATTTTTTTCGAAAGAGACCTGAACTTGAAAAATAAACATACCAGTGTCCAGCTTGAGGTGTTTTGAAAAGTGTACCCTGTGTAATCAAATGTTTCTATCATAGGCTTTAATTTTAGAGATAATAAAATGAAAATAAAAGAATCTAAAAACATTCCCCAAGGTTATAAAAGCCATTAAATGATGACTGGGATTTGAGCCCACTGTTTGTTTTTTCTTTCTGCATCATAAGCAGGCAAATGTGTGTGGTGTTAATTATGAATATTATTAGAAGATGAGCCCATTTCATTTTATCCTTCCGTTCAACAAGAACTCGTGAGCATTGACATGGCACTGGGGACTGTCTCATCTGCTTTAAGAAGGTCAGCTTTTATCTTTTAGATCCCAATGAAATTCCAAGATTTCTTTTGTTGCTGTTGCTTGTTTGTTTTGTTTTGTTTCATTTTTTGAGACAGAATCTCTCTATGTAGCCTCAGAACAGGCTGGCCCTGAACTTCAGAGATTGACCTGCCTCTGCCTCCCATGTGCTGAGATCAAAGGCGGCGCCTTCTCATCCAGCTAAGATTTCCTTCTCTCTCTCTCTGTAAGATTCTAAGGCAAAAATAATTGTTACTCTGAGGAATAAAGAAGCTGAAGTCTTCACTTTTTGTTTTGTTTAGTTTTATTAATGAATTAATTTTGTGGCATGGTTTCTCTCTCAGAGCCCCAGCTCTCCTAGAACTCGCTCGGTAGACCAGGCTGGCCTTGAACTCAAGATCCACCTACCCCTGCCTCCCAGGATCAAAGGTAGCGTGCATCACCACATCTGGCTGTTTTGTTTTGTTATTTTATATGTGTATAGTTTGTTTGTATGTCTTGTGGGTGCATGTGTGTTCCTGCACGTGGAGTCCAGAGGCCAATGCTGAGGTGTCTTCTTCTTTCTCTATTGCTCGACACTGTTTTTTGTTTGTTTTGAGACAGGGTCTCACTACGAAGCCCCTCTGACCTAGAACTTAGTAAACAGACCAAGGCTGGCTTCAGACTGATAGAGCTCTCACCTCTGTCTCTCAGTGCTGGGCTCTAAGGCATGTGCCACCACAGCTACCTTATTTTTTGAGACAAGATCTCTCACTTAATTCAGAACTCCCCAATTAGCTAAGCTGATAGCTGACTCTGGGGGGGTCCCCTTTTCTCCACCCTCCTCCCTTCCGCAGTGCCAGGGTTACAGGTGTGAACCACCATGCATGGTTTATATTTTTCATGTTTTATTGTCTTTGTGTGTGTGTGGTATTGCAGTCAAGCCAATGGCCTTGTACTTGAGAAGCATGTGTTTCTCTTCTGAGCCACATTCCCTGGCCATGCATGGTTTCTTATTACATTTGTGTGTGTGTCAGTATTGGGGGGCAAACATGCCATAGCACATGTGTGGAAGTTAGAAGTCAGCTTTGGTCACTTGGTTCTCTCCTGGCCACCTGAGTTCCTGGGATTGGACTCGGGTTGGCAGGCTTGATGGCAAGTTTCTTTTACCACTGAACCATCTTACTGGCCCAGCCAGTTTTTGGTTTTGGTTTTGGTTTTGGTTTTGGTTTTTGGTTTTGGTTTTTGGTTTTTCGAGACAGGGTTTCTCTGTAGCTTTGGAGCCTGTCCTGGAACTAGCTATTGTAGACCAGGCTAGCCTCGAACTCACAGAGATTCACCTGCCTCTGCCTTCCGAGTGCTGGGATTAAAGGTGTGCGCCACCACTGCCTGGCCTGTTTTTGTTTTTTAATGGGGGCAATGTCATACTCAGAGGAAGGTCCCTCTGGTGATGTGGCACATGGAATGGAATGGTTAATCCTAAATGGCTTGGGGAGCTGTCTTAGTTAGGGTTTCTATTGCTAAGACATGCCATGACACAGCAACTCGTAGAAGGAACTCATTGGCTGGTTTACAGTTTCAGAGGTTCTGTTATCACCATGGCGGGAACATGGCGGCATGCAGGCCGACCTGGTGCTGCCTACATCTTGATCAGAAGGCAACAGAAAGTGGGCTGAGATAAGGGCGGTATCTTGAACACAAACAATGGCAAAACCCATCTCCATAGTGATACTTCCTCCAACAAGGCCTCACTTACTCCAACAAAGACACACCTCCTAATAGTGCCTCTCCCTATGAGATTATCGGGCCACTTGCATTCAGACTGCCACAGGAGCCCACTGAGGAGGCTGGTGCTGGATTCCTGCAGCAGGGAGTCCCAGATGTTGAGCAAACCAAAGGGAGACTCTACACAGTAAGGAGCCTGTGCTGACTACCACACAGCAGCACCACAAGGGTGGAGTTTGCTCTGTTTTGTTTCCTGCTGTATCCCTAGCACTGAGGCTGACAGCCAGCATCTTGCACAAGCTTAGTGAATTAGATGATCCCGGCTTGGAGCAATGTGACTCTCTTCTCCCTCTCTCGTGTGTGTCAGTGTGTATGCGTGTCAGTGTGTATGTGTGTGTGTCAGTGTGTGTGTGCGTTAGTGTCTGTGTATGTGTGTCAGTGTGTGTGTCAGTGTGTGTGTGTCAGTGTGTGTGTATGTGATCACACAGGGTCTCATGTAGTTCAGTCTGGTCTTAAACTTGCTATATAGTTGAGACTAGCCTTGAACTTGTGATCTTTCTGCCGCCACCTCCCTGGGATGACAGGTCCACGCCGCCGTGCCCAGCTTTCAGTTCCCCTCAGGGTGATGTGAAACACAGCCATGTTCCCACTGTCATCACAGTTCTCTAGATTCTGTGAGGCCGGCTTTACATTGGACGTCTTGGCTTAGCTGCAGGTTGCTGTGTCTGTTCTGAGCCCAGCTGAGGTGGGGTATCTGGGGGGTGTATTCAGTACACCTCCCCGTGCAGTCCTTCACACTCACCATGTCTTACCAGGACACTGACAGCGTTTGAAGCTGAGGAGCACCAGCTTTTACTGACTAAGATGTTAGGCAGGAGTTGAGGCAGAAGCCGAGGTTCCTGGTGGAAATGAAGGGGAAAGAAGAGCTTAACCTAGGCTCAGTTTGGAGTGCTTGTGGGCAGCTGGCTAGAGTCTGCAGTTCAGAAGGCAGGTAAAGCTAGAGATTCATGTCAGTGTCCCTAACCACTGACCCTTCCAGCCCAGGACTAGCTGAGGGGTGACTTTCCTTCCCATGGGATCCTCTTCTCCATCTCAGTGACCCTCAGTGACTTTTTCTGCCCAGAATGGCCTGAGAAGTTTGAGTAGACAAGGGACTAAGAGGAGAGACCTCATGATGAGTAGTGGGGAGGAGCCACCTTCACCTCGATGTCTCTTTTCTTGGCCCCAGAAATGCTACACTCGCCGTTGCCCTGTGCTGGCAGCAAGCCCAGCGGAGACACCCCAGACGTCTTTATCAGCTACCGGAGGAGTTCGGGTTCCCAGCTAGCCAGGTGAGGGGGGTGGGAAGGTGGCTGGGGTTGGGGGGCCAGGCCACAGTGTTGACCCTGTTTCTTCAGCCTCCTGAAGGTGCACCTGCAGCTGCACGGCTTCAGCGTCTTCATCGATGTGGAGAAGCTGGAAGCAGGCAAGTTCGAGGACAAGCTCATCCAGAGTGTCATGGCAGCTAGAAACTTTGTTCTGGTGCTATCTGCTGGGGCGCTGGACAAATGCATGCAGGACCATGACTGCAAGGACTGGGTGCACAAGGTAGGTGCTGGCCTGGGCCTCTGTGGTGAAACATTGTGTGGGGTGGAGGGGACGAAGCTTTCCCCTCATCCCTTGTTTTCTGCACGCCCCTGCCACTCTCAATCCCAGACCATCTTTCTGACTCGGCTGAAGTCAGGAGCCATTGCTGAGTCTGGAATGGGATTTCAGCTACTTAGGTTCTCTCAGCCTCAGTTTCCCATGTACAAGGTAGGGATGACTTACCTGTCCTATTCGTGTGTAAGGCTGTACAGTGAGACCAGGGAGGGATAAAAATGCGTGCAAAATGCAGCATTTCTGTGACTGAATATGGTGGTATATCCTATAATCCCAGCACTCGAGAGGCAGGGGCGAGATCACCTCAAGTTCAGGACCGGCCATGTCTATTTATCAATTTCTGGACAAGCCAGGGCTTCCTAGTAAGACTCTGTCTCAAAACCCAAAGTAAACCCCAAAATAAGACCTTTCAGAGGGGTCACCTAAAGTCAACAGAAAACACAGATATTTACATTATGGTTCATAATGGTAGCAAAATTGCAGTTATGAAGTAGTAACAGAAATAGTTTTATGGTTGGGGGTCACCACAGCATGAGGAACTGTACCAGAAGATCGCAGCATCAGCCACTGATCTCACATATTGTTAAAAGGACTCAAAGGGCTAAATTAGGAGAATGCCTGGCGCATAATGGCAACAATGATTAATTTAATTTTTGTGTCTGCACCTGTTTAATTCACCATTGTGCCTCCAGTGTATGGTAGAATGATTTAGCCCTCGCAGAAGGCACAGACCACGGATCCATAGCACACCTATAGATTATTAGTCACGCACCAGTCAGTAAGAATTGGAGCTTGGGCTGAGGGATACAATAGTCAGCTGAGGTTTTGTTGCCTCCATGCAGCCGAGGACAAGAATATGCCCACAATGAGCCTGAGCTGTGGCACTGGCCTGTAGACCCAGCCGCTCAGGAGGCTGAGGTTGGATGATGGCTTGAGCCCAAGACCTAGTCTCCTAGAAACAGAACAAGACAATGAGGCTGGAGAAAATGCTCAGTGGTTATTGAGGAGGACCAGAGTTAGTTGCCAGCACTTACAGCCTCCTGCGACCCCAGTTCCAGGCCATCTGAGGGAATCTTTTGGCCTCCCAGGGCACCTGCACTTATGTGCATACCACACAAGCACACATATATGCCCCTCACACGCTCACACAAGCATGCATATGCACACAAGCATACACACAAATACACGTAATTTAAAATAAAAAATAGAGCTGGGGGTGTTGGCACACGCCTTTAATCCCAGCACTTGAGAGGCAGAAGGCGGATCTCTGTGAGTTTGAGCCTGGGCTACATAGCAAGATCCAGGCCAGGCCAGCTATACAGTGAGACCCTGTCTCAATAAAATAAAATTAAAATAAAAAATGAACAAACACTGTAAAAATATGTCCACAGTGGCTCATGTAAACACTAAGCCAGGGCTGGAATGATCAGGGGAGGCTTCGTGGAGGAAGCAGAACTTGAGAAATGTCTTAAGAACACTGGTGAGGGCCTGGTGAGATGGCTCGGTGGTTAAAAGCACACGCAACTCTTACAGAGGACTGGAGTTCAGTTCCAAGCAGCCGCACCAGGAAGCTCACAATCCTCCTGTACCTTCAGCTCTCGGGGATCCGGCACCCTCTTCTGGTCTCTGCAACTATCCATACACAAACACATATACATAGTTAAAATAAAATGCATATTTTAAAAAGTAAGCATGCAGGTGAATGGAAGAGAAGGTGCTCCAGGCCGGGAACAGCACGAGTCTTGAAGGAGACGAAGCTGCAATGTCATGCTCTCTCGGGCTTCAAACCTGATGGCCTGAGTTTAAGCTGAGGCTGAGATGCCGTGCAGTTGTGGTGTGGAAATCAGAAAGCTTGGGGTTTGAAATCTGTCTGACTTCAAAGCCCATTCTCTTCCCTGGGACCTGTGTCATGTTCCATGACAGAACTGAGATCATGTGGGGAACTCAGCTGACCTGAGTCCTTGTGTCTTAGTTAGGGTTCCTTATTGATGTGAAGAGACACCATGGCCATGTCAATTTTTTTTTAATTCAAGACAGGGTTTCTCTGTATATCTCTGGCTGTCCTGGAACTTGCTTTGTAGACCAGGCTGGCCTCGAGCTCACAGAGATCCTCCTGCATCCGCCTCCGCATCTGCCTCCCTGAGTGCTGGAATTAAAGGACTCACCCAGATGCTTAGCAGAGGCAGCAAGGCTTGGATGACACAGCCCTGGATGCACTGGACCTCTGAAGGCTTAGCCTGGAGTCCTCCCGGGCTGCACGTTTGAGGGGCTTGGGAGTATGCACCTTCTGCTCTTGGCCTCCCTTCCCATTTTCTTACGATGACAAGGCTCCAGGAGCACAGTCTATGAGAAAGCTCCATAGCTCTCTTCCCAGGCTCCACCACTGAGCCTGGTGAGGGTGGAGCATCCAGGCAGGTGGCATGGCTTGCTCCTTGGATTTTGTCCCAAAGCCTCTGTCATTTTCTTGGGTTGCTTGCAGGGCCTAATTGCCTCTGGTTTTCATACTCCCTTCCCAGAAGCCACATTTAGTGGCTAATCAATATACAAACCCACAAGTGAACTGCACTTAAAAAAGTCCCATCCCTGATGGGACTTGAAAGGCAGAACCCATTTGGTAAGTGCTTACCAGATCACTATTAACAGTGAATAATGTCCCCTGAGCAGTCTGTGGGGCAGGCTTTACCTCTGTATTTTACAGAGAAGGAGCCCATTATTTCCTTTTTTAAAAAAATTATTTTTCCCTTTTTGGATATAGGGTATAGCTATGTATACCCCCAGGTTTGTGCCAAATTCACAATCCCCCCATCTTAGCCTTCCCTTGTGCTAAGATTACAGTCCTGAGCCACCACACCCGACTGCTCCTTAGACATACAGTTCTAAGAGCTAGCTCCTGCTCTACTCACTTGCTGTGGAGTGTTGCCATTATTCTACCCAACAACCCTGTAAGATCACTGGCTGGCATTAACCCCGTTCTACATATTGGAAAACAGACTTTGAAAGCCTATTATTCTTGCCTTGGGTCACAGAGCCTGTGTGTTAGGTTGGCATGATAAATAACCAGGCTAGCTCAAGGATAACAATTATATTTTTTAAAAAAAACTTTTATTTATTTATTATGTATACAATATTCTGTCTGTGTATATGCCTGCAGGCCAGAAGAGGACACCAGACCTCATTACAGATGGTTGTGAGCCACCATGTAGGTTGCTGGGAATTGAACTCAGGACCTTTAGAACAGCAGGCAATGCTCTTAACCACTGAGCCATCTCTCCATCCCCCTAACAATTATATTTTTAATGGTTATAAGGGGAAACTCACGCTACAAGAGTGGGAGGTTCAACTTCCTATCTGTCCGGTGGGAGTCGAGCAAAGACAGCGCGCACCTGGTCCGTCCCAGTTTTCTTCCTGGGTTACAGGTAGCTACGCCTTAACTAGGCATGATTGGTTAACAGAGCTTCCCCATCACCTGTGTCAGAGACCCCATACAGTCCTTATTTCTTCTGAGGTTGTAACCGAACACTGGACAGGAAGAAACTCCGGGTGAGGAAGGGCTTATTGTAGCTGACAATGCCGGGGCTACCTCCATTGTGGTAAGGAAAGCCAAGAGGTCAGCCGCAGGAGGAGATTGCTAGCTCTCACCTTTGGAGCAGGAAGCAGAGGGCGTGCCATTCATCTGGCTTTCTTCTCCCCCCCACCCCCCGCAGTCAGTCTGGGATCTCAGCCCACGAAATGGTGCCAGCTACATTCAGGGCAGTTTGTCCCCCCCTTAGTTATTCCCTCCCCGCTAGAAATACCCTAATAGACACGCCCAAAGGTATGAGCCTCACTAATGCTCTGCGTGTTTCTAATTTTTAAAAATCATTCTGCTTTAGTGTGTGTGTCTGTGTGTATGTGTGTGTGAGAGAGAAAGAACATGCATGCACACACATGTACATGCACGTGTGAATGTAACATAGCACAATGAGGAAATGGGGGTCAACCCACAAGAATCAGTTCTTTCCTTCCACCATGGAAGGGACTGATCTCAGGTTGTCAGGCTTTGTGGCAAGCACCTTTACCTGTTGAACCATCTCACTGGCTCTCTGAGGTTTTTGCTTGTTTGGTTTTTTGAGACGGAGTTTCTCTGTGTAACAGCTCTGACTGTCCTGGAGCTCACTCTGTAGCCCAGGCTGACCTCGGACTTTCTGGGTAATTTGTTTTGTTTTGTTTTTGTTTTTATCGAGCTATACATTTTTCCCACTCCTTCAACCTTTTTTTTTAAATCCAAAAAGTCAACAATCAAAATGAACTCAGATCTTTTTATTTCAGAATACAGCCCCCAACTACTATGTGTATCGCTTCATGCATTCATCTGTTTGGTCAGTATTCAAGAAGGGCTGACTATGGGCAGAGCTTTGTGAAAGATGCCAAGAAGTACAGTTAATGAAAACCATGGCACCAAGGAGAAGAAACTTCAACTAAATCACCCCTGAATTGAATTAGTTGAAGTTTGCTGCAGAGCCCATGGGAACCCGCACGGGAGAGCTGACTTGATCGGGATGTGCAGGCAGGTTCTTTGGGGAAGTACTGATTGAGCTCAGACCAAAACCGTGAGTGGATATAGATGGGAGAGCAAGGAACCATGTTCTAGGCAGAGGACACAGCATATGCAAAGGTCCTGTGCAGGGAGAGCAGATAGAAAACGCAAGGGGCTGCAGGCTGAGAGGACAGTGCCGGGGTGGGGTTTGAGAGGTGGGCCACGTTAAGGATATAGAACTTTATTCTAAGAGCCGTGTCAAGACCAGAAGTGAGATGTCAGATTTTCCACACCATAATCCCTGGGGCTCTCTGGCCAGCCAGCCTCGTCTGCTTGGTGAGTTCCAGGCCAGTGAGAGACCTTGTATAAAATAGAGGTGGTAACATTTGTCTTAGTTTGCTGGGACAAAACACTGTATGCTCTAATACAACTTGGGGAGGAAAGGGTTTACTTGGCTTACAAGTTAAAGTCCATTGTCGGGGGAAACCAAGGCAAGAACCGAGGCAGAGATCATGGAAGCATGCTGCTTACTGGCTTGCTCTGCCTGCATTCCTATACCACCCAGCATCACCTGCCCAGGGGCAGCAGTGTCTCCAGTGGTCTGGGCCCTCCCACAACAATCATTAGCCAAGAAAACGCCCTACAGACTTGCCTACAGCCAAGCTGATGGAGACATTTTCTTAGGTGAGGTTCCTTTCCCAGACGACTCTAACTTGTGTCAAGTTAATAAAAAACCAATTGGGACAGGTGGTCTATTGTCAAGTTCACACAGTAGTACGTCACTATTAAACCATAACTTTTCTTGTTTATTCCCAAGATCTCATTAGTATTACTATCATGATATAAAACACATTCCAACTTTTAAAATTCCACTGCCTAAAAATTCAAAACTTAAGTCCAATCTCAAAGAAAACATCCAACACCTCTTTAGAAGTCCAAAGTCTCTCAACTGAGGGCTCCTGTAAAATAAATCACAAGTTAAACACATTTTTATTCTAAGAGGGAAGAACCCATCACTATCAAATCAGGACAAAACCAAAAACCCAACAGTGTAAATAGCTCAATGTTCAACATCTTGGACATGATTTTCTGGGTTCCACACACAATAAATGAGCAATGAACAAAATCCATCTCCACAATGGTCTAAGGAAGAGAGGCAAGATGAGAGACCAGAATGGTAGAACCTTGATGCTTGCTGAGCTCCACCCCCGTGGTCTATATACCACCCTGGAAGCTCTCTAGCCCCCACTCATAAGGGTATCTTTTTTTTGTTTTGTTTTGTTTTTTTGTTTTTCTAGACAGGGTTTCTCTGTGGTTTTGGAGCCTGTCCTGGAACTAGCTCTTGTAGACCAGGCTGGTCTCGAACTCACAGAGATCTGCCTGCCTCTGCCTCCTGAGTGCTAGGATTAAAGGCATGCGCCACCACTGCCCGGCCTCATGAGGGGATCTTGTGGAGGTTTTAGGCATAGGCATGGCTGATGAAATTGTGGCTACTGGCACTGAACTCATTCTGCAGCCCCTCCTAAAAAATGGGCGGACCTCAGAAGTCCTAAGCCCCATGCTATGGTTGGTCTTTTTGATGGCCAGACCCCATCAGGAATTTTCTAGGCCACCTCCCCCATCCAACCTCTGGCTAGGAGCATGGCAATAGTAAAAATACACTCAGGAGACTCCAGTAGTTTTAGGCGCTCTAGGCCTGCCTGTCCTGGGATAAAGACACACGGTTTATAAAATACTGTGAAAGCTGAGAGCAGCCAGGGTGCGTTCCAGAGAGCCTCAAACCTGGGGTGCTCCCACATGTGGCGGCCTCAGGGCTGTTGGGTGGGATGGAGGTCTTGTGTCTGTCAGATCTCTATCACATGACAAACACCCAGAACACTCAACAGGAAAGGGAAGATTTACTGTGGTCCATGGATTCTGAGCTTTTGATTCATGGTCACTTGGCCCTGTTGTGGAGTAGAACATTCACGGTGGCCAGGAGGCACAGAGAGGGGAAGGTGCAAGATACCTTTCTAGGGATACCCCTTCCTGCCCCCCCATGACCTTTCTTTCTTTCTTTTCTTCCTTCCTTCCTTCCTTCCTTCCTTCCTTCCTTTCTTTCTTTCTTTCTTTCTTTATTGTTTTTTTTTGAGACAGGGTTTTTCTGTTGCTTTGGAGCCTGTCCTGGAACTAGCTCTTGTCGACCAGGTTGGCCTCGAACTCACAGAGATCCACCTGCCTCTGTCTCCCGAGTGCTGGGATTAAAGGCGTGCGCCACCACCGCCCAGCTCATGACCTACTTTATACAATTAGTCCCCACTCTTGAAGTCTTCACCAATTCCCAACAGCATTGTCTGCTGGGGAGTGAACATCCAAGACACGAGCTTCGCAGGGGTTATTCAACATCAGACCACAACAGTCTTCTCTTTTTTTTCCAGGAGATTGTGACTGCTTTAAGCTGTGGCAAGAACATTGTGCCCATCATTGATGGCTTTGAGTGGCCCGAGCCTCAGGCACTGCCTGAGGACATGCAGGCTGTCCTTACCTTCAACGGCATCAAGTAAGGTCCAGGGAGAGTTAAGGAGCTGTGTGTGTGTGTGTGTGTGTGTGTGTGTGTGTGTGTGTGTGTGTGTGTGTGTGTGTGTTTGTGTGTGTGTGTGTGTACCACCCAAAATACCAGTAGAATCATCTGGGTGAAGAAAATGGTGCTGGCCCACAGCAGCCTCTGCCCACCCTACGACCCATTTGGCCTCTGTGTCCACAGATGGTCCCACGAGTACCAGGAGGCCACCATCGAGAAAATCATCCGCTTCCTTCAGGGCCGCCCCTCTCAGGACTCCTCTGCCGGCTCTGACACCAGTTTGGAGGGAACTGCACCAATGGGTCTGCCTTAACCTGTCCCCAGTTCCCACGCCCTGCTGTGACCCCTGGTTCCATCATCTACCCACCCCTAAAGGAATAGCTCCTCTAGAGCCACCCTGGGCTGAGGCAAACCAGAACCTTCTCAGGAAATGGCTTTCCCTGTTGCCACACTGTGACCCACTTCTAACCTAGAGATGGCGCACGGGGTTAAATGAGAGGACTCCTCTGTCCGGCCCTGCCTTCAGGTTCCAACTCCCATCCAGAGCCATGCCCCTGCTTAGTTCTGGACACCCAAGATAGGGGAAGGACATTCTCTGGTCTCCTGCCCCAAGAGCGGCCGGCTCGAGTAGTGTGAGCTTGGGAGGCTCTGGCAGGAGTCAGGACAATGCCTAGGCCCTCTACTTGGGCCCAGGAGGCATCTGGGGTTGAGCATCCCCCAAAGGTTGTCCACTCACATTGTGCCTGGCCCCTGGCTCACCTGGATTCCTGCTGCCTCATGGCCTTGCTCTGTAACTACTTAGTACCCCTGCCAGATTTCTTTAGGCAGCCCCCTTTGCCATACTGGGAGTCAGGGTGCATCTGAGCTGGCCCTCTGCCTGGCCTTTGCTGCTCTTTCTGGTGCAAGAAGGGACCCCCTTGCTTGTGCAGGGAGACCGTAGGAATATACCCTAGCCCAAACCTCTGTGGTGTGCCTAAGGCACTTGCCTGCTCTACCTGGCTTCTCCAGCTCCTCACCCACACAGGGTCAAGAGAAGACCAGGGAAGCTTCAGCAGCACCAGTAGCCAGGGCAGGGCCTGCACCCTAGGAAAGAGGCAAGACCTCTGCAGACAAGGGCCAGTTCCTGGGGCGGTCTCTCCCACAGAAGTGTGTCCACATCCACTCGGAATCTTGTCAAAATGCAGAGCAGACCGTCTGGGAAATGCCTGAGCCGCTGCAGTCTTCAGATTCCCAAGTGAGCTAATGCAAGGTCCTCACCAGGCCCTGTCATGTTCCAAACATCCCACTCTGGTTGCTAACCCTCCCTGGAGCCTTTCCAGTCCCATCACCCAAGTTTTACAGAGAGGAATGGCTGAGTGATAGGCCCAGGTCCCCAAATCAGTGGTGGCAGCGTCAGATTCTGCCCTAGTCCTGACACCCAGCATCAGTGTCCAGACCATTGGCTCTTGCCAATACCCAGCCTCCAGCTTGGAGTCAGCTGGCATCACCCTGCTGCTGACCTCTGGAGGCAGTGGGGTCACACCTCTCCAGGAGCTGGCCAGGTTACTTGCCCTCAGTCCCCACTGTCAGAGAGCCAAAGAGCTTTCTTTCCAGGCTTAGGGACACCTTCTTTGACTGTCCATCTTCCATGGGTCATGGCTGGCCTCTGGTTGTGACTATCTGTAGTCCTAGTCCTGCCACCAATGCCAACCCCACATCCTGTTCTGAGGTGAGGCAGATGGAATGGTGCCCTTGATGACAAAGTCAATAACGATACAGTATATGAGTTCCTCCCGGGAAGCCTTCTGTCTCCAGTCCACGCTTTCCAGAGGGCCCCGTGGGCAGCACTCAAGAAGTTTCTGGGTTTCCTTATTTGGGACACAGGTCACTACTACCTCCACTGTCTGGCCTTCTGTTGACCTGTCCCCTCCTGTCTTCCTGGGGAACCAGAGCACAGCCTTCTGTCCCAGTCAGGGTAGCAGTGCCAAGCCTCCTCTAGCTAGGTACTCTGCTCTGTGGTGACACAGCGCAGACTGCAGGCAGAGCCAGCAGCTGACCCTCAACTTCCGCCAAGCAAGGCTGACCACACTGACCTCAAGACGGGCTCTTCAGTAGCCCTTCAGGCTGCCCAAGTTTGCACGGTCTGTGGGTGTAGGGTTTTCTGCCTGGCTGGGCTATATAGCTGTTGCCCCAAGCTGGGGCTGAGTCAGGGTGGTCACTACCCTACTCCCCCTACCCCTCTCTAGTGGGCGATGAACTCTTCACAGACTTTAAGAGGGTAAACATCCAGCCACAGTTCATTCATCCCTTCACTAGGCATCTCATCCTGGAATGCAGGAAGATGGAGGGATACAGAGCATCCAAACACTGTGCTTCCCAACACATCCAATTAGATGAAGTCCTTGTAACCAGACAGTTTGGGTGGAGTGGTGACCCAGTTTTCACTAGGTTTATTCAAGGTCAAGGAGCCAGAGTGGAGCCTTTCCCTCCTCACAGTGGCGGGATGGACCCCGTTGCAACTCAGTGGGCCTTAGAGGGGCAGTGAGGCAGGAGTGGACCCCGCTGCCTTAGTTTTCCCTGGGGACTTCTCTTTCACCTGCACGGTTTCCAGCCAGGAAACCGCCTTGCAGGGTAGGTGGGCAGGTGCAGGTGCAGGGTTTAGCTCTCACAGACAGTTTCGGCTGGAACACTAACAAACCTCCCACTTTGGGTTGGCTTGAAGAGGACGCCAATTGCCAAAAAACAGCAGCTTCACAACAGGCCAGAGTCTGCCTTTCAGTTCTGGGCAGGAAGGATGGTCTCAGTGCATGGCCCTGCTCAGCACTGAACTACATGGGAGGGCCAAATGGCAGCCAAAAGAGATCTTGCTGGGGCTGGTGGAGCCATGAAGCCAGCGGGGTAGTGACTCAACAGACTCACAGGAAGGAGCAGCCAGGGCTGGGGCCCAAGTGTCTGTGCTGCTCTGAGAATGTCTCACAAGCCTTTCACCCCTCAGCACCTTAGAGAGCTGGAGCTCGAAGGGACATGCCTGGGACTATCCCCAGAGGCAGCTCAGGAACTCCAGCCCAGCAGCTGCTGGTGTCTGACCTGTGCCAAACAGGCTGTGAGCCGGAAGACAGAAAGCCCCAGAGCCCAGTGAATCTTCAGTCTGACTCAGATGATTTACTGTGACAACTGACACAGCTGAGGTCACAGTGGACAGGCTGAGGTCAAGGGTGGGCAGGCTGAGGTCACAGTGGACAGGCTGAGGTCAAAGGTGAACAGGCTGAGGTCACAGTGGACAGGCTGAGGTCAAGGGTGAACAGGCTGAGGTCAAGGGTGGATATGCTGAGGTCACAGTGGACAGGCTGAGATCAAGGGTGAACAGGCTGAGGTCAAGGGTGGATATGCTGAGGTCACGGTAGATAGGCTGTGATCAAAGGTGAACAGGTTGAGGTCACAGTGGACAGGCTGAGGTCAAGGGTGGGCAGGCTGAGGTCACAGTGGACAGGCTGAGGTCAAGGCTGAACAGGCTGAGGTCAAGGGTGAACAGGCTGAGGTCAAGGGCTGATTCCCATCCACAGACAGTGCTTCTCCCTCTGGGGCCAATTCTCCCCACAGGTACCACACTTATCATTAGGGGTAACTGGAGGCCACAGCACTCATCAGGGACCTTGTCCCATGGGCTGGAAAGGAGAGGTCAGGCCCCATGCTTCAGTTGGTCCCTGAAGTGCTGTCTTCTTCATTTTGGAGGCTTTTGAATGACAAATGGCTTAAAAGGGTTAAAAAAAAAACCCACCCTTGCCTCAAATGGCTCCCTGCAGCCTGCCCTGAGTGGGCCTCTCCTGGTCAGACTACAGATCCTATGCAGGGACTGGCTCAGTGGGAGACCAGGAGATGCCCATAACTGGCTTGACCACCCTGTCCAAAGTGAGTACTGCCCTCAGAGGGCCGGCTGGTGAGGGTCCACTGTTCCACAGCCTCAAGCAGATCAGGAACTCTGAGGAAACTGCTGGAATTCAGGAACTCTGAGGAAACTGCTGGAATTCAGGATGTGGAATAGCTTTCTCTAGTACCCTGTGAGAGACCAAAGAGATGGTTCAGAATTGACATGGGGAGCCCCCAAGCCCATTCTAGAGAGCTGACATGGGACTGACTTGGGTGGGCGGCTCCAGGTGTGTGCCTTCCCAACAGGACTCTGGAGAAGAACTCTCAAGACTTCAGTGGGTCAGTCTAGCCTGGGGCTCAGCCACAAGTAGCCGAGTAAGTTTTCTTTCTGTTAACACAATTTGAGGATGGGGCAGGCTGAGGGGGCCTGAGGGAGAGGACACAGCCTTGTCAAGTAGCAGTGTTAGCCTGGCCCCGTGCCACATGTCCCTCTACCTTACTCTGGAGATGGCTCCTAAAAGCTCAAGCAGCCACCTGCATGGGATAGGGTCAGCCCTGGATGCTATACCTAAAGGACAAGGATTCCAGAAGCAAAGCTGCCATTTTCAGTTAGGAGGGGGAAAGGAGCAAACCTTTCGGAAATTAAGGCACCATGATGAGCAGACAAGGTCAGGGCCCGCCATTACCCAGTCAGAATGGCCGGGGTGAAGAGGTCAGGGCCCGCCATTACCCAGTCAGAATGGCCGGGGTGAAGAGGTCAGGGCCCCCCATTACCCAGTCAGAATGGCCGGGGTGAAGAGGTCAGGGCCCACCATTACCCAGTCAGAATGGCCGGGGTGAAGAGGTCAGGGCCCCCTATTACCCAATCAGAATGGCCGGGGTGAAGAGGTCAGGGCCCACCATTACCCAATCAGAATGGCCGGGATGAAGAGGAGGCCAGCTCCCAGGAGGAAGGGGAAGCCCTTCATGAAGTTCAGAGTGGCTGGGTAGAGTGAGTTGAAGACACTAGAGGCCACCAACATGGCCAAGCTGTTCACGCAGGCCACTGCAGAAAAGAGAGCACCTGGAAGGGAATAGACACCATGCTTCAGAGTTGGAAAAACCCAGGGTCAAGGGAGGGCAGTGCCACCTCACAGCTGTGTGACCTGGGCGAGACACCTGGCCTCCCTCACTTGTGCCTCCTACTCTGTGTTGTGGTAAAGACTCAATGACGTTAAACACGGGAAGTGCCTGGCAGAGGGGCTGTTAGAGACATAGCTGTCAACTGTTATTAAACTCACAGAAAAGCCTGCATGGTGCCTCTTACTTTAAAAAAAAACCCTACTTTATTTAATGTGTATGGGTGTTCTGCCTGCATGGTGCCTCTGTGCCACGTGCATGCCTGGTGCCCTTGGAGACCAGAAGAGGGCATCAGAACCTCTAGAAATGGAGTTACAGGGGGCTGTGAGTCACCACATGGGTGTTGGGACTCGAACCCAGGTCCCCTGCAAGAGCAGCCAGTGTTATTAAATGCTGAACCATCTCTGCAGGCCCAGCTTGATTTGTTTTAAGAAATGGTCTCAGGTTGCCCTTAACAGTCCTCCTGTCTCAAGCCTTGAGTGCTAGGATTACAAGGCTGTACCACCATAACGGCTTCTTTAAAAAATGTCTTATTACGTTCACGTCACTTGTGCCAGGCATGTGTGTGGCGGTCAGGGGACAACTTTCAGCAGCTGGCTCTCTTCTCCCACGTGGGCCCTAGATAGCGAGCCCAGTGGCAAGAGCTTTAAAAGCCCGCAGAGTCGTGCCGTGCTACACATGATGTTGGTGAGCACTTGCCGTGCTACGCATGATGTCGGTGAGCGCTTGCCGGAACCTCTTGAAGCATCATTTGATCCCATGTTCCACACTCACAGCCATGTGATTGCTGAGGTGCGAAACTTTCTGGGTCACTGCTCAACCTTCTGTGTACGGAGGACAAGAGCTATTGCATGGACTGCCAGTAATTTTAAAATGGAGAGTACCTATCACAGGTGGTCTCCGAGAGGGGCCTGCTTAATAAGGGGTGCTATTTTCCCATAGTGGGTACAGTGAAATGTGCTGGGTGGAAAAGGTCCTGCCTGCAAACATGGTGGAACACGACTGTAATGCCAGCTCTTGGGAAGCTGAGGCAGGAGGATTTTACTTCAAGGCCAGCTTGGGCTACTTAGCAAGAAGACCCTGTTTCAAAATAAAGAAAAGCAAAAGTATATTGAATGAATGAATGAGGCATTTTAGCAGACACTCGAGTCTGTGCCAGAACCCAGCTTCATAACCCAGTTGTTGCAAACTGAGCAATAACACAATAGAAACAGAGACTCAGCTGCCAGACTCTAAGGGTCTACAGTGTCCTGGGGAATAAAGGCCTCATGTTACAGATGAAGAAACAGGTCCAGAACAAGCCAGGGCTGGAGCCCAGCTACAAGACCAAGTACTCTTTTTAAAAAAAAATTTTTTTAATTATTTAGTTTATATGCATTGGTGTGCATGTATGTCTGTGTGAGATCTTGGAGTTACAGACAGTTGTGAGCTGCTATGTGGGTGCTGGGAATTGAACTTGGGTCCTCTAGGAGAACTACCAGTTCTCTTAACCACTGAGCCATCCCTCCAGCCCCAAGACCAAGTACTCTTAAAAACACATGGAACAGAGGTGTGCGTGGGGAAGGGTGTGTGTGTGTGTGTGTGTGTGTGTGTGTGTGTGTAGCTGGATGAGCGGATAAAGCACCTATGCTACCATGAGGACCAGAGTTCGGATGCCCTTAACCACATGAAAGCTAGGTGGGTGTGGTGGGCGCCTGTAATCTCAGGTCTTGAGAGATGGAGACAAGAAATCCACAAGGCAAGTTGTTAGCTAGACTGCCCAAAGACGAGGTCTGAAGAGATAAGCTCTGCTGTGCTACTGTGGTTACTCAGAAAGAACTGGATTGTGCTCTACCAACAGCAATCTTAGTTCTGAGGCACAAAACCCACAGCATCGGTCCCTAGCTCTGAACATGTGGCATAAGTACCTCTGTCTTGGCTGCTCACTCCTCCAGGTGAGAGGCTAGAAGGCAGACCCTCCTTGGCCAGAACTCCCCATCCAGGCAACACTGGATATGAGGAACCAGGGACAGATGACTCTGACACTCACCATGCTCCGACTCGCTCACCAGCTTGGAAAGCTTGGCCCGGATGACAGGTGTAATGACCAATGACAGGAAAAGCAAGCCATATCCTGCATAGAGAAACACTAGTCAGGAAAGAGCCATCAAGGGAGGGTGTCCCGAGAGCAGCTGGGCTCCTACATACAGCCCAGGAAGGGCAGATGTGGACCCAAGAGGAAAGGACAGCAGCTTTTCCCCGGCTCACGGCTCACCTGCTCACTCTTTCTAAATGAGAGCTAAGCCCTACCAACTGTTTCTTCAGAACCCCTCCAGTGGCCACGTGGCACTACAGGGGAGATGACAGGACCCAGAAAATGAGCATGGGCTTTGGGGTTAGCCCTGAGTTCAAACCCTGTTACCACTGCTTACTGCGTGTGTGTGACCTTGTCTAACGGACTTCCCTGAACCCATCTCCTAGCTTGTAAGAGGAAAACCATCAGCCTCTGTCGGAGGGTGGTTGACCAACAGCCTCAAAGACAGGCCCTGAACCTGTGACCTGTCTTCTGTAGAAAATGAGTCTTTACAGGTTTAAGCAGGAAGGACCTTCAGGGAAAGTTCTCCCTTCTATCAGACTGATAAAGATGGGCCCAGTCTCGAAGGCGGCCTGCCACAGCAGTCTCAAGCCGATGGGATAGAGCTTCTCCAGTGTCCCTGAGGGAGCACCGCCCTGGGACATTCTGATTTCAGCCCAGGCCTCTAGCACTGAGAGACAACCAGCTACACAGTGTGTGGGAATTTCCTTCTGCCACCTTGGGATAAGGAGGTGACATCGGTGAAGAGCGAGAGTTGAGGGCATACCATGTGAGTTCCTTTGCTCCTGGCATCCAGCTACCTATAGGCATATGATGTTTGCAATTCTGCTGAGACTCTGTGGTACAACATCTTTATCTCAGCACTTCTGAGGGCTGTGGCCTTGAGTGAATGGTCCCCAGTCCCTGTGGCTTCACTGTTAGTCCAGCAGCAGAGTTAACATAGCTGCTGGCTATCAAGACAGATGACTGCACAATGCAGATCCAGGCTCTAGCAAGAATACTTTTTATTTTTAGAAAGTTAACCTCTGGGGATGGAGAGATGGCTCTGTGGTTAAGAGCACTGATTGCTCTTCCTGAGGACCCAGGTTCAATTCCTAGTACCCACATGGCAGCTCACAACTTTCTGTAACTCCAGTTCCAGGGCATCTGGTACCCACACACAGATATGCAGGCAAAACAACAATGCACATAAAATTAAAAAAAAAAAGAAAGTTAACTTCTTCATTTTCTAGCCAGCTGCCCCTCTTTTCAGGAGAGCGGGGAGGGGAGCAGCAGCAAGAGGAAGGGAAAGAAGAGGAAGCGAGTCAGCAGGAATGTTAGAAATTCTGGCGTTTTAACAAACACAAAAGAAGGCAGAGTAAGGCTGTTAAGGCCTGCGAGCCCACGGATCCCGGAGGTAGAGGCAAAAGGATCGCAAGTTCAAAGTCATCTTCAGCTACACAGAAAATCACTTGGCCAAGTCTGAGCCTGTCTCTAAACAAATAAACAAGGATCCCTGAGGAAGGCCCTGTGATTCTTATCCAAGAGCCAAGGATCAAGACATTAGCAGCATGGACTTTGCTTAAGGACACTGTAAATAAGCTATGAGAGGCCAAGGGGTGAAGCAATTAGCTCATGAGCTATGTTCTTGTCTTTGCTCTACATTCCTAACAATATTTATGATTGATAACGTGCACTAATTACTTTAGCCACTGATGCTCTATATTTTCTATATATTAGAGAAGGTTTTTTCTAGGGTTTCTCAGTTGTCTGTCCGCTGCACAGGCTGAGAGTGTAACTCTAGGTCCAAAGACACAGGCTTGAACCACATTTGGGGGAAATGAGTGGGTGGCCCCGTTTTCAGTTTACCTGTAAACATGAGGGGTGTGGTGGTAGCAAACGCAAAGACCACCATGGCCAGGATGTTGAAGGACAGGCCGATCTCAGCCACCCAGGTGTCTGCCAGGCAGTACTGCAGAAGTTTTAGGCCCACCAGGCTGGTGAGGTAGGGTATGTGCTGGGCTGCCGAGCCATAGCCAACCAGCTTGGAGTCCCAGCAGAGGGGTGTGCTCAGCTCATAGAGCGTCAGGATGTCTTGAGCCCCAAAGTGCACAGTGACCACAACGAAAATAGCCAATGAGTACAGGGCTAAATGCTTCCTGGACTTCTCTGGGGCTGGGACCACATATAGCCGGACAATGGATCGGTGATGGTGGAGCGTGAAAAGCCTGGTGGACTTTGGCTCCTTCACTGTCTCACCAAAACAGAACGCTGAATACAGAGTCAAGACGATCAACAGGGCCAAAGCCAGCCAGAAAGGGTTGGCATAACCCTGGGCCCGGAGCCAATGACCCCCGAGAAGGCTTGCTAGGGTCCCAGCCACACCAATGCATGCTTCCAGCAGAGCCATGCGGAAGGTGCGATTGTGTTTAGAGCTGACGTCCGCCACAGAGGCAAAGCTAGCGGCCAGGAGGCCATTGAAGTCTCCTAGAAGGGCACAAAGGACTCGGCCAAGCACAAAGAAGCCGACGTGCAGTTGCAGCTGCACCACAAAGATGTACACCACGACTTGGACCAGCAGGCCAAGAGAGGACAGCACCAGCAGTGGGCGGCGACCCACACGGTCACTCCAGGCTCCCAGAAGGGTGGACCAGAAAAGTCCCACCAGGAAGCCGCCCACGTTCATGTAGAGGGTCCAATGGGAAGTCAGGGTCTCCACTTCCTGTGAAAACAGAATCGCCAGGGCGCAGGCCCTTGATTTAGTTAGCTACCATCATCAACCTGGCTGCTACAGGGTTGAGGCTTTGCTTTGGAGCCCTAAGCCTCTTGAAATGTTCGTTGAACTCGTAAAAACAGGCCCTGGAGAAGCATTCCCTCCGTCTCCGCACTTGAGTTAACCCTCCAGGCCAGGCATTCTCTGAGTCTACCACCTGCACCCCAAAGCAGTCAGCACGGGAGGCCCCCTTTACTCTAGCTCCTCCCACCACGCCATGTGCGTCCCCCCCTCCCAGGGACCCCATCTTCCACTGGCCCCGCCCCGTGCCGTGCTCCACGTTCACAGCTGCTCTGGTCCCCTCTACCTGCATGACGGGGTCCGCGCTTTGGTTCCCGCAGTTTCCCCTGTGGCGCGTGCCATTATAGCCGAGCTCGGTGCTGAACCGGTGCCACAGGTACTGCGTGGTGAGCGGGCCTTGCAGGACCACGGCAAAGTTGGCCAGGAAGACGACGGGCTCCACGGGGCCGCGGAACAGCACGGCCGCAGCGGGCATGCTGCGGGACGAGCCTATGGGGTTCACGCGCCCCTTCATGCACGAACGCGGAGGTGCTGGCACCTCGGAACCAGCTGCGAGTGGCCTGGGTCAGTCAGCACTGTCTGCGCCGGCGCGGGCCTTCTGCTCCTCTCCCTGTTAAAGTCTGGAGGGGCGGGGCATGAGATCTCAGCCTCCAAAACTTTGGCCTGGGTGCTCTCTGCTGGGTGTAGTCCAGTTAGAATCCTTGCTGGGTGACCTCACTCCAAACAGCGCAAAGATACCGCCTTGCTGCAGCCCTCCCTCCTGGACCCAGGAACACTCAAAAGAATAATTGGAGTATCAATAATTAACATTTATCGAACATTCACTTTATGCTGGGGCCAGAAATTCTGAGTGTATTATCTATCTCGTGGCAACCTTATAAACTAGTCATTTATTGGTCCGAATCCAGAGATGTGGAAGTCAGGTCAATGGGTACGCAGGGCTAGAACACAAGACTGCTGTGTGGCATCTACAGCGCTGCCTAGGGGCATCTGTACAAGGACAGCCAGAGCCTGGTGGCTGGCGCTGGAGCACTTCGCCTGGAAGAAAAGCTGCATGGAGGCGGGGCCTGTTGGCACATGCTTTTAATCCCAGCACACTAGAAGCAGAGGCAGGTGGATCTCTGATTTTTGAGGCCTGTTTGGTCTACACAGATAATTTCAAACAAATTAAGGCTTTATAGTGAGATCTAGTCTTGAAAAAGAACGAGACCTGGTACCTTAAAAGTGTCATTACTATTTATACATACTTTCAGACCAGGCTAGCCTCAAACTCATAGAGATTCTCCTGCCTCAGGCTCCTGGGTACTGGGATTAAAGGCACGCCCCCTTGCTGATATACTTAATAGCTATGGCCATTAATGACTAGTAGGTTGTCCCTTGCCCCTGCTCCCGCCCTGGGAGCCTTTTCTGGTTCTGCAGTTCCCTTAGAGGAGCAGAGCAGAGACAAGATGAGTGAGGGCATGGCTGAGGCTCCTGGGTATGGTCCTGTGCTTTTGTGTGCTCCGGGTTGTAGGAACTGGGCCAGGAAGCAGAGCCTGCACTGTTGCTGAGCAACGCTGACTTCCTGCTTGTCTGGGCTTCTGTGTTATTGCCTGAGAAAGGAATTCACAGTAACAGCCCTCCTCCATTTCTTCGTTCATTCATCTAGTGCCTTAACTGAGGCCGTGGAGGTCAGAACACAACATCGAAGGAGACAGACAAAGCCTCCCCCACCTCCCCATCTCCCTAACCCCCAATTTGACAACTTCTAGACTGGGGGCGAGAGACAAAGACCGGACTGAGTAATCAGTGTAGAGTCCAAACATGACAGACACTTTAAAGAGCAGGAATACTGGCTCCTGGTGCTCATGTGGGGACCTGGGAGCAGAGTCACCAAAGTCCCCAAGAACTAACGGAGTCCTGTGTGTGACCTGAAGGGCTCTGATTCTTGGGGTGGAGAGTGGTTCCATTTCTTCCTGGGCTGGCCAGTGACTGTCATCTTTGAGGCAGTAAGAGTCTAGGGCTCAGAATAAGTGGATGTCAATTAACCCTCACATGGACTTCTAGAGAGAGAGAATTCTACTTCAAATAACCAGGCTGCTGTGCACACCCGTCCATCACACTCCCCTCTATCCCTACCCATACAGAGCACAGGAGAGACTGGCTAAAACTGAGATCCACAGGGATCTCATAGCAGATATTCGCATTACGATCCGTAACAGCAAAATTACTCCTATGAAGTAGCAATGAAAATAATTCTCTGTTTGGGGGTCACCACAACACGAACTGTAATTAAAGGGGTCACAGAATTAGGAAGGTTGAGACCCACTGGGCTAAAACCTTGCAACTATTTCCTAGATAGGAGCTAAGGTCAGGAGCGGTCAGGTCAGGGTCTCTCAGTGGAGAATGGAGCAGCGTGTGTGTATCTCAGTCTACGTGCCCATTAAGTAGAGGCCTCTCCAGACCCTTTGTTGCCTTCACTTGGTAAACGACGATTCTACACAAGTCTGGCTTGGTGAATTCATTGGCCTTATTTATAGGAGCATGGGAGACAGCCATTTCATCAAAAGGCTCACTCTGGCAGGGATGATGGCCATCTGGTAGCCAGAGTCCCCCTTCCAGTTAGCCTTCAGTCTCTATGTTTTGCACCCCCAGAGGCATCCTGCATCAGGGGCAGGATACAAACCGCAGGGAGAGGGCCCAGAGGGAGGAAGAAGCCAGACTCCCAGTCATGGCCTGGTTGTCCTCCCCACTTCCTCCTTCTTTGAGGGATGGTCAACATTCCTTGAACATAGCTCAGCCCATCCGGTGATTTCCACTTCACTAGCAAAAGTCAAGTCATCCTGAACGCCACAGTCACCTGGGCCACCTCCACCCTCTCCTGCTCCACCCACCCCACTCTGGCCTCCCTTCACTCCGGTTTCCCTGGCCTCCATGGGTCTTTCCAATTTGCCCCTCAATCTTATTCCTGCACCTGCCATTTTCTTTGCACCTATCATTTCATCTGCCCGGAATGCTGTTCTCCCAGATGCCCATGCTACTGGCTGCCCCACCTCTGCTAAAAATGTAGCCTGGCCCTGTGATTTATGACAGCCACTCCCTCCTCCTCCTCCTCCTGTTGTTGTGAGTCTCTTGTCTACATTTGTTGTCTGTCTCCCTGTCTCCCTTCCCTAGATGCCTTGGGTCCTTCAGTCCTGTATCCCCAGCCACCAGAATGGTACCTCGCACATGGTAGATGCTCTAAAGCTGTTAAGAGGAAAGGGTTCCCCAGCATGCAGAGACCTGTTCCTGTGGAGCTGCGCTGGGGAGGACAGAGTCCAATTTATACTTAGAATTTATACTTAGAAGGAAGCCACGCAATCACTTGTCATCCTGTCACCCTCTTGGAAGACAGGGAGAATAAAATGACGCTGCCTTTCAAATTTCCAGGACAAGGATGATGTGATCACAGAGCAGAAGGCCTACATACCGGCTCCGTTAGAATTTAAAGCCATAGTTAAAAGGCACACAACAGAGCAGTGCAAAAATGTCTATCTCCCAAGCCCCTACTGTCTTGTACCAGGGACGTCACACTAGCTAAGCAAGCAACTCCTCACTGAGCTAAGTCCTCAGGCCCACAGAATGTTCCTTAAAAAGTGTGATGTGGGGTCTGGAGAGTTGGCTCAGCAATTAAGAGAGCACTTGCTGTTCCTGGAACAGTTTCCACCACCCACACTGCAGCTCAGTGTCTGTAACTTCAGTTCCAGGGACCTGACACTCTGTTTTGACCTCTGCAGGCACCAAGCATACCCATGGTACACAGACACACGTACACATGAAATAAATCTTTTAAAATGTTTTAAAATCATAATGACGGATAAATTTTTTTAACTATACATGATAACGGTATTAAGACTTCTCCATATGGGTAGTGGAGAGATGGCTCCACAGTTTATAACACTGGCTGCTCTTCCAGAGGACCCAGGTTCAATTCCCATCATTTATAAGATGACTCACAACCATCAGTAACACCAGTTCCAAGGGAATCTGCTGCCCTCTTCTGGCTTCTTCAAGCACTGCACATGGTACACAGATACGCATGCAGGCAAAACACCTGTACATATAAAGTAAATGTTAAAAAAAAAAAAAGACCTAAGCTGGTGGTGGTGGTATATGCCTTTAATTCTAGCACTCAGGAGGCAGAGACAGGCAGAGGTCAGTCAGACAGACACAGAAAATCCCTGTTTTTTGTTGTTGTTATTTTTTTTGGGGGGGGACCAAAAAAATCTTTTTTAAAAAAGCATTTCTTGAGTGGGTGGTGGCGGTGCACACCTTTAATCCCAGCACTCGGGAGGCAGAGGCAGGTGGATCTCTGTGAGTTCAAGACCAGCTTGGTCTACAAGAGCTAGTTCCAGGACAGGCTCCAAAGCTACAGAGAAACCTTGTCTTGAAAAACAAAATAAATAAATAAATAAATAAATAGCATTTCTCCCTATTCAGTAATTGGATAAAGACTAAGCCCTCCTGAGAGGTTACTGTACAATACCATGGGTCACATACACAAGCTCTACCCCAGCATATGAACACAGCACACCCCCCCCCCACGGCTCTAAATAAACAGGAAAGGAGGTGACTGCTCCTTGGTATGTTGGAGAGGAAAGTTTGTTGTAAAAGGGAGAGCATAGGCAGAGGTAGGGACATCTGGGAGAGTCTAGAGTGGTCGTGACCCTGAGCCATGTAAGAATGGTGGCGAGAGGAAGGGAGAGGGGAAGCTGCCAGGAAGCCCAAAGAGGATGGGTAACCAAAATGGTTGATTATATAGGGAAGGGCAGCTGGGGGTCCGGAAACAATATGTGAAGGAGTGTGAACGGGACTCTCTGGAAACAATGTGATCAAACTTCATCAAGACTCATACTTTGTTTGTTTTGTTTTTGGTTTTTTGAGACGGGGTTTCTCTGTGTGGTCCACCAAGACTCTTAAATCCTCAAATTCCACAAACCAAAGGGATTAATCTGAAGTATGGAAGATGACGTTATATACCACATTTTTCAGAACGCTATAATTACAGTCAAAAAACTTGTAGATGGGGCTGGAGCAGCTCAGAGGTTAAGACCACTCAATGCTTGTAGCGAATCTTTCTTTGTATCACCAACTCCCAAATAATGACACCAAGACTTATTATTAATTATGAAAACTTGGCCTTTAGCTTAGGCTTGTTTCCAACTAGCTCTTTATAACTTAATTTTTCCATATTTTTAAATCTATTTTCTGCCAAGTGGCTCTTTACCTCTCCTTAGTACAGCATATCCAACTTGCTCCGATCTGCTGGCGAAAATCTAAATGCCTAGATTCCTCCTCCCAGTTCCTCTCTCTGCCTGGAAGTCCTGCCTATCCTCTCCTGCCTAGCTCTTGGCTGTTCAGCTTTTTATCAAACCAATCAGAAGGCTCCTTAGGCAGAGACACATCTTTACAGTATACAAAAAAAAAAAAAAAAAGATTATCCCACAACAGATGCTCTTGGAGAGGACCCATGTTTGATTCCCAGTACCCATATGGCATCCACAACCATACAAAATTCCAGTTCCAAAGAGTCTGATGCTCTCCTCCAATCTTCTAGGGCACAAGGTACACATGCGGTTTACATACATGCATGAAGACAAAATACTCATCCACATAAAAATAAATAAATCCTGCTGGGCATGGTGGCGCACGCCTTTAATCCCAGCACTCTGGAAGCAGAGGCAGGCAGATCTCAGTGAGTTTGAGGCCAGCCTGGTCTACAAAAGTGAGTTCCAGGACTCTCAGAGCTGTTACACAGAGAAACCCTGTCTCAAAAAACAAAACAAAAATAAATAAAAATAAACCAACTAAATCAATCTTTAAAAAAACAACATAAACCTTTCAGACAACTTGTGTATCTGAGACAAGTGAATTATAATTATATATACACTAATACATACAATCTACCCCATATTATATAGAACTCAGAGAATGTGACATTAAAATGATATATTAAAAATAATATATTCAGAGAGATTGCAATAATACTTAGGTAATACACGATATTTGGGAAAGAGAGAAGTCGTTCATGAGAAAAGTTCCAGGCTGGAAAAAAAATGTACAAAGTAGAGATCAGAGCCATGGCAACGAAACATTAGAGAGGTGAGGTAAGAATATTTTCTTTGTTTTAAAATATTTTCCATTCTTCTCACGTAAGCACATTTTTACCACGGAAAATATCAAACTTTTAAAAGTCTGATGATGTTCCTCCTTCTTAAACCTGTCTTGCCTCAGCTGGCAGAGTGGATTCTGGGATTCTGGGAACACCACGGGCGCCTGGCAGTGCTGAGGGACTTCGAAGATGGGTGCAGTTGACTCTGTAATGCAACTGTCGCTGAGGAACGAAGGGAACCGGTCCCAGCGGCACATGCTCAGTGCTGTAAACTCGCCCTTGTGAAACTGCCTTCCAGCAGTGAAACTGGCAGGGTTTAACAGCAGGCAGATAAAGGCAGACACAGCGATCTCCTGGCACAATGATGCTGCTGGTTCAGGAGCACCTAAAATGTTGCCATGTGGACCAATTTAAATATTATACCTATTTCCTCACCACACCTGTGTAGACGAGGTATCACAGATCCTAAGATAACACAGTTTCTAAGTGGCCTGCCTGACCACTGGTCACACTCTGCTAACTTCTGTGCGTGATATCTAAGTTATCGTTTAACTTCATCAATGCATACAATCTACCTCCTTTCTCTCAAGCCTGGGTCTGGAAAACCCACTGGGACCCCTCTCCATTAGCTTCGTCTGTCTTTGCCTCTTAATAAACCCCTCCCTCTGTTCACGCTCCAAGCGCTTCCTTTCCGTGCTGGAAGAAAGAGGGGCTTCCCCAACATCATGGTTTTTAGCTACTCTGAGCACAGTTGCAGCCTCCCTACAAACTGTCCAGGGTTTTCTATATTCCACGCTTTAGCAGGTGGCTCTGAAGTAGCTACTTTTCTGTTCCTGTGATAGCACACCTTGACCAAAGGCAACATGGGGAGCGAGAATTTATTTCGCCTTAAGGTTCCAGAGAGACAAGAATGCATCATGGCAGGCAGGCATGGCAGCATAAGGCAGGCAAAGCGGAAAAAGCAGGATGCTGAGAGACCACATCTTCAACTGTAAGCATGAAGAAGGGAGAGAGAACTGAAAGTGGGGTGAGGCCATAAACAGAGCCCACCCTCCCAGCCCATGACTCGATTCTTCCAGTTAGACTGGACAGACCTCCCCAGACAGTGCCGCCAACTAGCGCCACCTGTCGGCAACCCTATGTTCAACTATCTGAGCCTGTGGAGGTTGTTTCTGGTTAAAACCACCACAGACTTCTTACCAGGAATACCCAACCCATCTTGCTTGGTCAATTTAGATTCCTTTCAGCCTTCAAGTGGGATCCACTTCTGGGTCATACTTTGTGGGTGGTTTGATTAAAATGGCCCCATAGGCCCAAAGGGAGTGGCACTATTAGGAGGTATGGCCTTGTTGGAGTAGGTGTGAACTTGTTGGAGGAAGTGTGTTGCTGGGGGTGGGCGTCGAGGTCTCAGATGCGCAAGCCAGGCCCAGTGTCTCACTCTCTTCCTGCTGCCTGCCAGTCTAGAGTGGAGCTTTCAGCCACCTCTCCAGCGCCTCGTCCGCCTATGTAGCATCATGCTTGCCACCATGGTGATAATGGACTGAATCTCTGAGCTGTAAGCCAGCCCCAATTAAATGTTTCCTTCATAAGAGTTGCCATGGTCATCTCCTCATAGCAATAGAAACCCTAAGACATACTTCTAGGCAAAATTAGTCCTTGCCTTGTGTGTACTTCTGAAGTACTATGACGTGACAAAAGTTCTGGAGTAGAACCATCCACAAGTCTGATTAAAGACTGTTGAGAAGTTGGAATGTTGCAGGCCCACAACCTAATTATAATTTATCTTTAGTTA
Organism: Ondatra zibethicus; assembly: GCA_004026605.1. NCBI lineage: Eukaryota > Metazoa > Chordata > Mammalia > Rodentia > Cricetidae > Ondatra > Ondatra zibethicus. Next base: position 12,350 of record PVIU01004363.1, on the reverse strand, counting down.
TCCCCGCCCCCCATTATGAGCTATTCATTCCCCACCTCTGTGTCTGATCTAACATATCCTATGACTATCAGATCAACCCTTTGAATGTATATTAACTTAGCAGACCACTGGCTTCGACAACCCCAAAGCTAAGATGTCACCACACAGCATCTGAGGGCTCCCCAGTCTTTGCTGTACCCCACCCTCTAATGCTTCCACCAGTGTACTTTTAAAAAGAGTGACTTGTGGCTGTCTTTGTTCTGTTACTGTAAAAGTGTGAAACAGCTCCCAAGTTGGGACATGATATTCGGGGCGATCTAAATCTGTGTTCTTAGGCCGTGGCCAATATTTGGCTCCAGAATGAACTATCTCTTCTCACTGCTACCCTCGGGTTTGGAGCTGGGCAACCAAGTCTCCTCTACCTACCCATCTTTGAGTCTTCACTTTTCTCTTCTTGGTTCTTTGGAAGTATTTTTTATTATTTTTGTTTTTGTTTTTTGAGGCAGGGTTTCTCTGTAGCTTTTGGAGCCTGTCCTGGAACTAGCTCTTGTAGACCAGGCTGGCCTCGAACTCAGAGATCCGCCTGCCTCTGCCTCTCGAGTGCTGGAATTAAAGGCGTGCGCCACCACCGCCTGGCTTTACTTTTTATCATTTTATCTACCTCCTCCATTAGCTTCTTTGCAACATTCTCAATTTTTTTTTTTAGTTCTTGCTCGGGATGATACACCCTTGACAATTTGCAACAATCTCAACCTAGTGCCTTCTGTTGACGCCCTGAGGTTTGCTTATGAACAGCTTGACTTTCATCTCTTCTTCTTAGGGAACTAGTTTCCTCAGTGTTCTGAGCCTGTCTGCTCCTGACTGGACTACTACAACTTCTTCCTTGGGTTTAGAGAAGGTATTCCTTTCCATTTGTCCTGTAGAATAACTCTTCTGGCATAGCATCCTCTTGGCTCCTGTTTATCTGAAATAATTTTCGTTTTACCTTGGGTGGTTTTGCTGGGTACCAAGGCCTAGGTTGGCAGCTATTTTCTTTCACATCCTCTGAAGATGTCACCCTTTTGTGTTTTAGAATCCCCCCCTACATAAATAAGCAAATAAATAAAAGTGGTGGGTTTTGTTTTCTGTTTTGAGACAGTTACTCTACATAGCCATGGCTGTCCTGGAATTCTTTATGCATGCCAGGCTGGCCTTGACGTCACAAACATCCTCCTGTCTTTGCCTCCCAAGTGCTGGAATTAAAAGTGTGAGCCATCGCACCTGGCTCTTTTTTTTTTTTAATTCTTTAAAACACCCAGCCTCAGGAATTCTCTTGAAAACTCAGAAACTGGCAATATTAACATGAGCAATAACTGGTGGGTGCTGGAAGGGGCTCTCTTCCTTCACCACTGGTCCACTCATCTCAGGAACACCTACCGCAGGCTGCAATACTTACCACCCCTTCCCTGAGCTGTGACAAATCTGGAAATAGATTCTTAAAGATCTACAGGGTTGGACAGGGCTTTCTCGATATGCCAAGCCACTCTTCTGAGGGTCTGAGAAGCATAATATTCTCAATATAGGTCATTTTCATTAGCTCCAGGGAACACTTTGGTGTTCAGCCCAGCGTTGTCTGCCACTTCTGTTCTTTATAGCAATGGGAGACAGTGAGACTGGAGAACGATGGAGGTCGGGAGCCCAGAAAATGCCTTTGGAACCTAGTCTGCTCACAGCAATTGGAGGGTCTGTGTCCTGATGGGTTGGGGGGGCTCCTGTCATCTGTGCCCGGAGCTCACAGGGCAGGGCAGGCATTGTCTACAGTATATGAGGTACAGCTGTGGCCGTGGGCAGAGAACCATGTAAGGATAGGACAAGTGACAAGGCACCTGGGCAGGGGGCCATTTCAGGATGGACAGAGTAGAGGAAGAGGAAAACAGAGGAGGAAAACGGAGGAAGGAAAGGATTGTTGAAGAGCCACAAGCAAAGGATTTATCGGTGAGGGTAGTGACTGAGCCCCAGAGAGGCCCAGGGAAACCTTGGCAATCAGGGGTCAACAGTGATCAGGTCAGAAGTGTCAGCAGCTGTGGCAAGGGAAGAAGGAACAGAAATTAGATTACAGCAGGCTAAAGATCCCCACCCTTACCCCCACATAAGGTCACCATTAGAGCATCCAGCGGGCAAGCTACACCCCAGCCTAGGCTGAGATCAGCACCTCTGCCAGAGGCAGGACTGAGGGGTATGGAGGGACGGGCAGGCCTAAGCTAATTCTTGCCCACCCTGGGGTTTCCTAAACAACTGAGACAGCTTTTTAAGGAAGACTAGCTGCCCACCTCCATTAAATGTCTGAGCCTGGGGAGAGAGATCACATCCTCCATTCCTCTCCTTAGCCTTTCCTTTTACCTCAATTCCCTTCTCATCCATCCTTTCCCAACCCCCACTTTCCCTGGCTCCTTCAGCTACATAAGGGGTCTCCTACATTCTCATCTTGACCGTTTCCAACCCTTTCTCTACAACAATGCTTAACACTGTGAAGAGTGCCACCTCCATGTTTGTGTGTGTTTGTGTGTGTGTGTGTGTGTGTGTGTGTGTGTGTGTGTGTGTGCTTGTGCCCTTGAAAGCTAGGAGATCCCCAGGAGCTGCTGGGGTTCAGGCTCTGTAACAAGGATGTTACAGAGCAGTCCTCTGGAAAAGCACTGAACCATCTCTCTAACCCCAGGTTTTGTTTTTGAGACAGGGTCTTGCTGTGTAGCCCAGGCTAGCCTCAAACTCTCCATCCTCCTATCTCTGCTCCCAAATGCTGTGTTTAAAGGTGTCACCCACTCTGCATGAGTCTCATTTTGTCACTCCCCTTTAAAAGACTTTCAGTAGTACGAGGTTCTCACTCATCTGACACAAGCTCCCTTGCACTTAGGGGCACATGCCCACACTACACAGAGTCCAGACACCTGTCCACTGCTCCCTGCTTGGAAGCTGCCCCTCCCTACCTGGCATTGCATCGTCTTCCTGCTCAACCCACCAGTCTCCCTTCCCTTCCCCAGGAAGCCTATTCCCCGTCATTGTGTTCACTTTTCCTGGGGACAAATGACTACTCACCCCAGACTGGGCACCAAAGACCAGTCTCTGCAATGCTCCCTGCCAGCAGAGCAACAAGATTCAAAAGGAAGGAAGGCAGTTCAGTGCAACACAACTCAGTAGCCAGTGTTGGTTAAAACTTTGGGACTCCAAGCTGTTTATTTTAGGCATATTTAAGCACCACACAATTTAGTGAAAATTATTCTGGTGATAATTAACCCAATCCTGCATGCAGAACAAAGCATACATAAATCTCCTCAAGAAACAAAGTAAGCTAAATAAATGTCAGACATGACTACATCAAAACTCTTTTTAAAGTCCATAAAGATAGGTTTTATAGATTGACTGGGAAAAAAACAAATTTATTATGAGAGTCTGGGGGAGAATCCGGTGCTGAAAAATCTCTGCCTACATGGATAGCACAAAGATCACCCAGCTTCAAAGGACAACGCCCACTCCATCCTTCTGGGGGAGAAACAGGCTTTGCATTCCTTCCCTTGAAGGAACAACCCTGTGTGCCTAACATTGCAGGCTCCCCTAGTGTATATCTGTGAGCACCTCCATGGCATGCCCCCCTACACAGACCAAAGTAAGGATTTCACCCATGTGTAGCTTGGTAAAGTGTAATAGAACCATGGTGAGTGGTTGCTGGAGGGACCCATTGCAAACAGCTTCATCATCCAAAAGCCTCACCCCAGTGTAAATGATGATCGCCCATCACTGTATAGGTGGAGTCCCTGTCTCGGGGTCTCTGTTGCTGTGAAGAGACACCATGACCACAGCAACTCTTATAAAGAAAAACATTTAATTGGGTGACTTACAGTTCAGAGGTTCAGTCCATTATCATCATGGTGGAACATAGTGGTGTGCAGGCACACATGGTGCTGGAGAAGGAGCTGAGGATTCTACATCTTTGATCCACAGGCAACAGGAAGTGAACTGAGACACCGGGCATGGCTTGAACATATATGAAACCTCAAAACCCACCCCTACAGTGACACACTTCCCTCAACAAGAACACCTGCTCCAAGGAAGTCACACCTCCTAATAATGCCACTCCCTAGGAGCTTATGGGGGTCAATTTCATTCAAGCTACCTCAGTCCCCCATTCTCTTAATCTACTGTATATGTCACCAATGGTCTCTGTCTGGACCAGATGCTTTCGGGTACTTGGTGTATCGTGTAAAGAATCACACACACACACACACACACACACACACACACTGTAAAGCAGCACGAGAAAGTGCAGGCCTGGGGCACTACTAGAGAGCAGAAGGCTCTGGTTACTCCTGGGCTTTCCTTTATTGGGACTGGAGACTACTGGTTGGTTGTTAAGGGGTGGGTTGTAGGTGGTTTTCAGTTCCAATTGACAGCTGTGGGTTATATAAGCCTCGTAGACTGCACATGTCCTTGTGATGCATCCAACTGCAATCACATGAGTGTTCAGTTATGCAGAGGCACAAAACAGGAGAGTTTTTCTCTAAAAGTTGAGTTTGACACAGTCTGCCTTGCTACATATGCACCCAAAACCAGTCTGAGCTGGACTGACGCACAAACCCCTACTCTCAGGATACATTTCAGGATTCTTGGCCACAAAGGGCGGAGCTACTGAGGGTTGATAGGGAGCTATAGGTCCCTATAGTGACCACACTGCTGTTTGGAGTGGGGTTTGCAGGCAGCTCAATGCAGGTTTGGTCCTAAGTAGCTAAGTGCATTGCTGGAAAGGGATTGTGTAGACCAAGCCATGCACGGTCCCTGGTTGCTAAGCGATCCCTTTGCTTGCTGGTGCCGCATATACGCGTACACAGCTGGGGGTGATGCAGGAGTCTCTCTAATTATTCTCCTGACCTCTTCCTTCTGTGAAAGAATGTCAACAGTCTTCATCTGTCTGAGGGGTGATTGTGGGTGCTCATGGCTGCTCGAATAAAGACAATAACGGCTTTGTGATTGGACGAGAGTACTCCTCAACACCCTTTCCAAGTGGGCGTGGCCAGACCCCTCTCCTTCCATCCGAGAGTACTGGACGGTTGGCTCTCTGGGGAGAAGGGTCTTCTCTGTGACACTGGCATGCTGTGAACAAAGGGATGTGTTAAGTCCGTATGAATGCTGGGTTAAATCCCCAGTACTGTGCAAGCTGGGTGTGATGGCACACTCTGGTCATCCCAGCACCTGAGAGGTGGAAGCAGGAGGATCAGGAGTTCAAGGTCATCCTCTGCTATATGGTGAGTTTGAGACTAGCCTGGGCTATAGGAAACTCTGTCTCAATTTTTTTTTTAAGGAAAAGCCTGTTATCAGGCATGGTGGTTCATACCTGTAATCTCAGCGCTTGGGAAACTGAGGCAGGAGAATTGCTGTGAGTTTGAGGAAACCAAATCAATCAAACAAGAGTGACTATATGGCACCTGAGTTCCAGGCTAGAAAATTGAGGCTTCAGTTTACTGGTTCTTTCATGAGGTTCCCAGACTCCTCCCTGTGTTGGCCCCTTTGCAGAACACAGCAGGAGCGTCGCCTGGCTTAGCTGGGTCCTGGACAAGGTATAGATGAAGGCGTACCTGAGGGAGGCGAGACGCTTCCCCTGCCATACTGGCTTTTGCTGGGGAATTCCTGGCCCAGGTTTCACCCTCTGCTTGTGGGCCCACTTCACCATCTAGCCAGAGCAGGCAGGCTTAAACCTATTTTCAGGCCCAGACAGTAATATTCTTTATGTATGATGTCACCTGGTTTGATTCAACCCACCCGCAGAACAGTCTCTAGTCACAAGGAACTGAAATAAATTTTGGCTATAATTTTTTCCTCTTTGAGGGGTCACTGCTTTGCAGAATAAATAGTAGATTTTGTTTATTTTTTAAATATTGAAAATGCTCTATATCCTGAAGTATTTAAAATATTTAGCCAATATTTAATTTAATTTAAAAAATTAAAGTATATATATATGTATATATATTTGGAGACGGGGTTTCTCTGTATAGCCCTGGCTGTTCTAGAACAACCTCTGTAGACCAGGCTGGTCTTGAACTCACAGAGATCCTCCTGCCTCTGCCTCCTGAGTGCTGGGATTAAAGGCATGCACCATCACCGCCCAGTTATATGTATATTTGAATGTGTTTTGTGTGCGTGTGTGTGTTTGTGCATCACACACAGGTGCTTCGTTCCTGTGGAGGTGAGATGAGGTCATCAGATCCCTGGAACTGGAGTTATAGATGGTTGTGAGTCACCTTTGGGATGCTGGGAATCAACCCTGGGTCTTCGGCAAGAGCAACAAGTGCTCTTAATGGCTGAGTCATCTCTCTAGTCCGTATTTTATTTTTAAAATTAAATTTATTTTTAAGTGATATGTGAAAACATAAAAATTGGGCCGAAGAGATGACTCAGCAGCTCAGAACAAGCACACTCCTTACAGAGACCAAGTTCAGTCCCCGGCACCCACATCAGGCAACTCCCAACACTCCTAACTCCAGCTCTGGGGGAGCCAATGCTCTCTTCTGGCCTCTACAAGGCACTCAAATTACACACACATCCACATACTTTTGAAAAAAGATTTATTTACTTATGTATACAGTGTTCTGTCTGCATGTGTGTCTGCAGGCCACAAGAGGGCACCAGATCCCATTATAGATGGTTGTGAGCCACTGTGTGGTTGCTGAGAATTGAACTCAGGAACTCTGGAAGAGCAGCCAGCACTCTTAGCCTCTGAGCTATCTCTCCAGTCCTACACACACACACACACACACACACACACACACACACACACACACACACACACACACACACGCACTTTAAGGGACTAACTTGAAGTTTCAATACATGTACATATTATACAGTGGCTGTATTTTATTTGTCAAGGAATTTGTCTGAAGGCTCTGGAAGGGTAACTCTCAGAGTATTAAGACAACCCTGGGAATCTAGGTGACAGAAGCTGGAGCCAGCTGATGCTTCTATCTGTGGGACATCACTGGCTGAGGACAGCAGCAGTAATCCTGCCTGTCACTCAGAAACGGCCAGTTAAATGCCTCAAAGCAGAAACCGCAGGTCTTCTGGCCTCTGCCTCGTCGTTTCTATAAACTGTAAGGAAAACAGAGTAGGTTCTTTTTCTCTCTGTTTGGCTAAACTGCGAGTAACCCAGCTTCCTTTCACAATTTCTATCTCCCGAGTTCTTTTGGAATACAACTCAGACGGCAGGTACAGAGCAGACCCCGGGAACTTGAGGTTCTGGCCCTCAGGGAACAGAACGGCTGGCTTCACCGAGTCCCACGCTTTCCCTTGGCGAGGTGTCTTGTCTGCCCCTCAGTTTCTCCACAATGGCCGGTGCAGCAAGGCACCGTTTTCGGTTGAGAGGAATATTCGCGGGAGAAAACGCTGATACTCATTTCATTCTCTTTTAGTTAGGACTCGAGCAAATTCTGGACACAAAGGAAGCCACAATTGGGAAGTTTTGGGGCACTTTGGGTCAATCTCCCACACCTTTCGTCCCTGGTCCTGTGGCAGGTGGACTGTTGAGGGCAGACCCCATCCTGGCACTGGGGGAGACATGTGGAGTGCGCAGGGCTCACCACCCCACAGATCGTTCCAGGACCCAGCTTCAGCTGCAAGATCTGTGTCCCACTGCTCCCCCGACCGACCTCCTCCTTTCTTCTTTCCTGCCCAGGGCTCTCACTCACCAGACCTGCCCAAGCTGCGCTGGCTTGCCCCCTAGCGGCCATGTTTGCAATGTCCATCTGGGAAAAAGTCTGATCTGTTCGGAAGGACCCACTTAAACACCTTGAACGTGCGCCAACAGGGTCAGCTAGGATCTCTTCCAAAGAGATGTGAAGAAAGAGACTGTGGGGCTAATGAGATCACTCGGAGGGTGGGGTAAAGGCACCTGTCACCAGCCTGACAAGAAAGAATCTGTTGGGTCTTATAGTTTCAGAGGGTGAGCCTATGACCAGCATGGCAGAGAGCGCGGCGGCAGGCAAGCACTGTGCTGGAGCAGTAGCTGAGAGCTTACATCTTGAGACACAATTATGAGACAGAGAGAGCTAACTGGGCATGATGTGGGCTTTTGAAACCTGAAAGCCCACATTCAGTGACACGCCTCCTCCAACAAGAACACGCCTCCGAATCCTTCCCAAACAGTTCCACCAACTGGGGACCAAGCATTTAAACATATGCCTTTGCCGGGGCCATTCCCATTCAAACCACCACCGGTACTATGTTTTTAATCGATTGGCATAGGCCCAGCATTCTTCTGTTAAGTCTGGGCAGGTACCATATTGTGCCACCATAGGCATGTCAAAAGCAGATAGTTTTGGAGTACTTCTGAGACAAAATACCCAGCCCGGTCTGAAAGGTCTTGAAGGCCATTGAGATATGGTCTAGTTTCAGAGCTAATTGAACCAATAATTTTTGATAAGTATAAGAAGTCAATCTGAAGCCAGGCATATCTATAATCCCAGAATTTGGGAGGTGGAGGCAGGTGAATCAGAACTTCAAGATCATCCTCAGTTCTATAATGAACTTGAGGACAGCCCGGACTACATGAAACCCTTTCTACAACAAGCAAGCTATCAAACACCCCCCAAACAACAACCACCGCCACCAAATTAAAAAAAAACAACAACAACTTAAAAATCTGAGTCTACCTATTTGGTTATCCATGCCTGCCGTAAAGCCTACTCCCACTATGATACAGTGGCTAATCCTGGTTGTCAGCTTGGTACAGCTGAGAAGAGGGACCCTCAGCTGAAGAATTACCTCCATCAGATTGGCCAGTAGAACATGCCAATGGGACGTTTACTTGACCGCTAATTGGTGTGGGAGTGCCAGCCTGCCGTGGGTGGCGCATCCTAGGCAGGCGGGGCCTGAGCTGTGCTACAAGCTAGCTAGCTCCCAAGAGGGAGGACACTAAAAAAGCATTCCTCCTTGGCTTCTGCTTCAAGCTTCTGCCTTGAGTTCCTGCCTTGACTTCCCTGCATGAGCTGAAATAAAGCCTTCCCTCCCCAAATTGCTTTTGGCTGCGTGGTCATCGTAACAATGGAAAGCAAAGTAGAATGGAAGGGCGCATGAGCTGGACAGCTCTCCTAGGCAGAAAGATCCGCAGAAGGCACAGGGAGGGGCTGACTGCTAGCTACTCGGATATAGGCAGGGTGGGAAGAGATGGTGTGGTGTCCATCCAACTAGCTGTAAGACCATGATAGGCAGTAATTTCACGCAAAATGGGAATTCAGGACCTGGGAGGCATCTTTGAAACTGATAACTAAATCCATCTGTATGAATTCCAAAAGGGATAATGCCCAACACTGAATTGATAAGCATAAACTCAAGATGATATTGAGGTGAAATATGCAACAAAGGAAAATATATTGAATCAAAAAAGTATTATCAAAGTCCCATAATAATAATAAAATGATAGTTATATCTAAAAAACTAAAACTCATGCAAGCACTCATACGTACACATAAAAATAGATTTTTTTTTTTAAAAAGAGAGGCCCAATTAGAATCTGGAGGACTTTGGTCCCTTAAGTGGGTGGCCTGATGAAAAATGGATCTTCCCTTGGGAGGAGCCAAGGAGTTTGTTCTCTGGGCTTTGTAATCATCCCTCTGGTGTGGTTACAGAACCCTAACCTAAAAGGACTTTTGTGTTTTCTGGGGAAATATTGTGGACATGAGGGAATGAGGTTGGGAACTGAAGTAGTTAGGAATAAAAGCTGTAATGCTGTTTAGCCTACAGAACATCTAGGATTTCCTGGAGATAGATCAGAGTGGTCTTTCTGCTGAGTCTTACACTGTACAATGGCCACCCAGGCTAGAGATATATTTGGACTTTCCAGTAAGAGCCAAATCTCAGAGATCTGTTTGATTAGTGTATTGCGGGCAGTGAAGGGACCCTCTTTCTTTTAAGTCTCAGTCATGACCCTAGCTGGAGAGGCATAGTTAGGGCAATTACCTCTACTTTTCAGGATGACATGAAAATACCTGAAAAGAGGCCCTCAGTCTATGACCTCTGAAACTAACTATCGCATACCCCCAAAATGTATTTCTTGCCCCCAAAAAACTACTAGCATAGGTGACATATGAGGCTCAGCTCAGGAAGGCGTCTAATCTAGCACTCAGTGCTTGTGAACTGGCCCCACATAGTAATGCTATCGAGAGGGCTGAGGGACAGGTCAAAATGAGGCAGCAGGATTTGAAGATTGGTCAGGACTTCTAGTAAGTGCTAGCGCAGTGGTTCTCAATTTGTGGGTGGTGACCCCTGAGGTTTAAACCTCCTTTCACATGGGATTGCTTAAGGCCATAAGAAAACACAGATATTTATATTACAATTCATAACAGCAACAACATTACAGTTATGAAGCAGCGACAAAAATAATTTTATGTTTGGGGTCACCACAACATGAGGAACTATATTAAAGGGTTGCATCATTAGGAAGGTTGGGAACCACTGGGTTAGGGTCTGTAAGAGAACCATCTGGTACTTCTTGATTCTGCTCTCCGAGACCCAGTGAAAGGCCCTCAAGTTGAGAGCTTCAAAGACCTGATGGGATGGGTGTGCCACCGTGCTCTGTCCCAAGGTTATTTACACACGACCTTCCGCACTTTAGGCTTTGAATGATATTGGGGTCCTGAAGGAAAGCTGGAAGGGTCCTTTAAGGGCAGCTGTGACAGGGGTGGTTGCAAATGAACACTCAGGAGTGACGATGCCCCAGACTTGGGGGTGACGGGGATGTTGGAGAGGTCTAGAATGAACACTATAGGGAGGGACTAGGAGACTCCAGACAGCTCCAGACCATCACAGGACAGGGAACTTGGTGTTTGCAGTGACATAAGAACCTTTAGAGTCTCAGGAAGTCTTAAATGAGCCTGAAGTTTAGACATGATGTTCCCATGCAGGAGGAGGAGGGGGCATCTAAGTGAGACCAGAAAGGGATGAGTATAAAGATTTTTTTTGTCAACTATACAGGTTAAAAGGTGTGTAAAGCAGGATGATTTGGGGTTTGCTATCAATACCAGTGAGCAGGCTCCAGTGGAGACATTAATAAGGTCCATCCATAGAGATGGGGGGTGTGAGACCTGAGGAAAGCCTCAGGTTCCCACCAGTCTTTGGCAGAGAACCTCTGTACCAGGTTTTTCCCTTTAGGCCACCAATCAGCTCCCAAATCATGACACAGAGACTTACTGTTAGTTAGGAATGCTCCGTCCGGCTTAGGCTCGTTTCCGGCTAGGTCTTTTAACTTAAATTAACCCGTTTCTCTTTGTCTACCTTTTGCCTCAGGATGTTTTACTTTTCTTTCCTTCTGTGTATCTTACTTTCACTGCTTCTTTATGTCTGGCTGCCTAGCTTCTTGCCCCCGGCATCTCTCTTGTTCTCCTCCTCCTCTTTCTCTCATTCTTCCCTTCTTCCTGCCCTTCCTTTTGAGCCTAGATTTCTCCTCCTATTTATTCTCTGCCTGCTAGCCCTGCTTATCATTTCTCTTCTTAGCTACTAGCCATTCAGCTTTTGATTAGACCAAGCAGGCACCTTAGGCAGCCAAGGTGAAGCATATGTAAAATATCTCTACACAATTAAACACACATCCTCACATTATTAAACAATGCTGTATGTGTTTAATTGTCTGATTCTAAGGGATTTTCCCCCTAAGTTATAGCAAAAGAGATCTGCTTGTAGGATGCAGTCAAAGCTTAGTATGCCGTGAGGTGACCAGATTTCCTGTTCTAGAAGTGGGTATGAGGGCCAAATTTTGTCACGAAGGAATGTTAAGCTCTTTTTTCTTTTTAAGGGTGTGAGGACCAGATTTAGAGAATACACCCAGGGTGTGTCGGAGGGGATAGAGGGTATAAGACCCACTGAAGGTCCAACTGGAGGTATAACATCCACCCAGAGGGCGTCTATTGAGGGCAGTGCATCTTCTCTATTGTCAGGGCAAGGCTGGTGGCATCACTTTGACTTGACTGGGATGGGGTGTGCTCTCAGCTGAGAACAGAGACCCTCCTGACTCATGGGAGTAAATCCCAGTTTCACTCTGGAGCCAAACTTGGCTGGCTGGTTAGGCTGGATTGACTTCGAGGGGAAAACATTACACACTCCACCTGTCCAGGAATCAGCAGTGAGGGAAAAAAGACTCAGGACCCTGAAGGAAGTGCACATCTGGTTACCTGTGTGTCTTGGTTCAGGAGATCATCCTGGGAGGGGCAACATCAGGTACAAACACTGTGGGCCATCAGCCCTGCTCCCTTCCCCTCCAAACAGCAGAGGTAAATGCAGAAAAAAAAAGATGGGAAAGGGGGTGAGAGGAAAGATGATGAGGAAGGAGTGGGGAGGAGAGATGATGGGGAAGGGGG